>VZRX01008998.1:14768-47449 GCA_013398075.1 Notiomystis cincta | reverse complement strand
CCCCCCCCCAAAAAAAAAAAGGAAGAAGAAGCAGGCTGTCTAACGAGTCAGGCAAGAAGAGCCACAGAATTACTCTCAAATCCATCACTTCTTCCCTGCTGCTGAGTTTCCTTCTAATTTAAAACCTGTAGAATAAATCAGACACACAGCTGTTAGGAAGGAGGAGGAGCAAGTCCCTGTGCAAGGCAAGAAGAGCAGAGTGGGAACTGGCAGAGAAAAGGAAAGATGGCTACACAGATCCAGCAGATTAGCAAAAATTTTCCAATTAAAAAAAAAAAAAAAAAGTAATACCATAGTCCTTGACTCTCATTTACAGGTTTCTGAGCGCTGTGAGAACTTTTCCACTGCTACTTTATTCGTAACTTTTAAAACTATCCTTCAGCAGACAACTGTATTCTGTATATTCTACACATGAGCAAGGGTCATTTTGGCAACCGCAATAGTGATTCTGGAAGACAAATGTGTGTTTTATTTGTAATTACAGCAGAAAAAGTCTGGATTTTTTTCATCAGATTGATATCTGAGCACTGTTTTCCAGCTGGAGAGGCAAGGCAAGGGCCAGGCAGAGCGGCCACTGCTGCGGCTGCATTCTCCACCACGGGAGGGGTCTCTGGTGCCATCAGGGCTCAATCAACCTCCTCTAAATTCCTTGAGGCTGAACCTGACACATGAGTCGCTGGCGAAAACATAAGCTGACTCTGAAAGGGCTTAAGGGTTGAAGTGTTTTCTAGTGTGAAGCAGCAGAAACACCTGTTTAACTGCATGACTCAGTCAGGGTTTAATCCAAACCCCAGAAACCTTCACTGGGCAGACACTTGTTCCCCATCACATAATCCATACAAGGTGAAATGTCCTCATCCTGAAGCTAAGGGTAGAAGCCTGAAACAACCTCCAGGCATTACATTTTAAGAACAGGATTATTTGGAAAGGTCCTGACAAAGAAAGGTAAATCATAGGCTCATTGAGTAGATTGGCTTGGAAGGAGCCCTAAAGATCATCCAACTCCCTGCCACAGACAGTGACACCTTCTACAAGAGCAGCTTGCTTCAAGTCCCGTACACCTTGGCTTAAATCCACTCAACCAGATTTAAGGCATCCTTTGCATAACTCAAATTTATCAAAATTTGGAGGAATAAATTGAGTTTCCAGATTCAGTCAAGGAGTCATAACCTTCACACTCTCTGATGCAGCAGATGTTTTCAGCAGCCAGACAGGAAGCCCGGGGATGCCCAGTTACACATCACAGCCCTGGTCCTCCATGGTGTCTCACATGCAGCAGTGGCAGCACAAGGAGTGACAAACCAGCTCACTGCTCTGCTCACTATACTGCATCCAGGGCACTGCTGCTACCCTGGCCTTCCTCCAGGCATGAGCCTTGAAACTGAGAAAACCTTCTTCTCAGTGTGATTCAGGTGATACTGGTATCAGTTTGCAGATATTGACACACTTTCCCTCATTTTAAGGCATTCACACCTTGGCTTCTTCCCTCCTTGCTGGGACACAAAGTCCAGGCCCTGGAGGTGACATTGCAATTCCATTTCAAAGAAATGAAAGATGCTCAAGTCCATTATTCAGCACCAAGGTAAAGTAAATTCCAGACTTCTGAAGGCCATAGCAATCACACTGAGCCAGTCTAGCTTTGCCAGACAAACTGGAGATAAAGAGAACCAAGCAAGATACAAGACAGCTGCCAGTTTTGAGTTACTGCTGGGAAACAATCTGTACATTTCACTTGTTTCTCCACCTTAATAAACTATGAGGAATAGTCTTAGCCCTCTGCTGAGACTTTGGTGTTTTCTGGTCAGAGCTCCCAGGCCTACAGAGCGTTCCTGCAGGCACAACCCACTCTGGGTGCTCTGGGTGCTCCCCAGGCACAGCAGCCCAGTCACAGACGCATCACTTCACACACAGCCCAGAGGGCCCCTCATTTCACTTGTCCTAGAGGTACATGTCATTAACTGGGCTGGGGTTATACCAGGGATTCTTCACTATGACAGGCACACAGGTATTAAAACAGTGGTGAGAAGAGGTTCTACATGGTAAGCTACCTTTCCTTCATCCTTCTGCTAGTTTTCTTGTTTCAAATCAGATTCTAACTGCCCGGCCAGTTTCAAGTATCCAACCACTCAAAGCCATTCAAATCTTTTTTCAAAGAATATATAATTCTGAAGGAGCTGGAGAAGGGTAGATTTAGATTGGGTATGAGGAAGAAATTCTGCCCTGTGAGGGCGGGAGGCCCTGGCACAGGGTGCCCAGAGGAGCTGTGGCTGCCCCTGGATCCCTGGCAGTGTCCAAGGCCAGGCTGGACACTGGGGCTTGGAGCAGCCTGGGACAGTGGGAGGTGTCCCTGCCCATGGCAGGGGTGACATTGGATAGGCTTCAAGGTCCCTTCTAACCCAAACCATTCTGTGATTCCATGAACTTCTGATTAGTACTTTACAGCCTCAATCTCGGTAAACCCCACACCTATCCAAACTGGTTTAACATGATGTTTGCAGCAGGAAGATACAAGTTAGTGAATGTCCTATCTGTAATCAAATTTCTGCTAATCCAACACATGTATGTTCTCTGCTTCTCCCTACTCATCACAGGCAGGGTGAAAAAATGCCTCTCTCTGTTAAAATAAAATTTATCCCTTCATCAAGTTCCTTAGTGGGGAACAACAGCAAAGACAGGAATTAGTAAGAAAATGTGTAACAAAAGGAAAGAGAAAACTTATGAATTAAATTTCTGGAATAGCACCCAAATTAACAGCAGGAACATGTTCAGTTAGTCATCCCCAAGCATCATTTCCTCCAGGTTGTAACATATGGGCTCTGACTAAGGATCTGAAAATTAGACAAGCAGGAGACTGGCTTTCACCTGAGCCTTCAGAAGATTTCCAAGATTAACAAACAATGTCAAGTTTCTTGCCTAATTCCTTGTGAGGGGTGAACAGATTCGGGAATCAACGCCATGAGGAAAGGGGTTCTTGAAAATAAGACTACACAAATTTTTCATATTCAATGCATAGAACCATGTAGGAGCAGGGTCTGGAGCACAGCTGCTGTCAATTAAAAAGTTGTGCTGCTTTGCAGTATCACAGTTTTTTTTTAATTTTCTCCTTTTAAAGTCTTGAATTTTCACTACTGCTAAAAAATTTTAAACTACTTTAAACACTTGGATATCTTACCTACTTTCTGGCCTAAGGACTTCCGTGTCCAGCTAGCCTATAAATACTGTTTTCTTGCAAGTTTTGTGTTTTGTTTTTAAATTCTTAAACTGGCATAGCTGCATTTACAGATGGTTATTTAATTTTGTCTCATTTTGAACAGATGAAGGCCTGTCTGTAAGGCAAGGAGGAGCATTAGGTCAGTAAATGAAGGCAGGGCTCACCTTCATCACGCAGAAACTGTAACATCCCTGACCCACATTAGTGATGAAGAAAAAAGAACCAGAGGCACTTCTGATCCAGGGACAGAAATCAAATACCTACATCAGCAGAACAAACTTCTGTCCAGATCACTCCATGTTCACATCTGCATTCCAAGTATGTACTTTTGCTCATGTACCACAACTACTCTTCTAATCAGAGATGGCCTCGAGTATGAAATCAGTCAGGGGACCCATTGCCAGTTGTCTCATGGCTGTCAGTTTCCCATGGATTTATGGACAGAAGCACAGTTCTGCTCTCATGTACCAGCCCTATGTCTTTAGTATTATCCTGCCTATGTGATAAATGTTTAAAAGCATCTGGGACCTTTCATTCCCAAACCCTGTACACTCAGTTATAAGCACTTATCACTTAAAGCAATACTAAATCCCCTCTCTGTGAACAAACAGCAGATGCCATCAGACAACTTGCAAATCAAGAAAAAAAAATTGTACACCTTCATTCCCTATCAGAATCCAGCCAACATTCTTCTTCACTAAGTCACCCTCAGCAAAGATACAGCCTGCTATTTGTCAGCAGCGCTAGTGAAGCACAAGGAGGTTTCCCGGGGAAACTCATTTTCCAAAGGCATAAAAGCAGTCCTTGTCCCCATGGATACTCACAATTCAGTGAACAGGAGCTATGGAACAGGCTGAGGAAGATTTACTTATTTGCCTGAGTCATTGCTAGAAATATATGGAAAATTAGGAGTTGAATTCAGACCTTTATGGCTAAATTTGGCATGGCAGAAAAGGCTGAGCATGCTTTTTTGCTGGATGCAATCATAGCTTGCTGCTTTCTAAATTGATTAAGTCACATCTTAAAGCCTTACAGCAGAGGAATGCTGGGATTCACATCTTCTATTGAATCTCAGAACTTCAGCAGCTCATCCTGCAAGGGCAGGAGGAAGGGGAGTCAATCCCATCTCAAGAGCCACAAAACACCCAAGAAACCCTACACCATGGACAGAGCACACGTTTTAGAGGTGAAAACCTCCCAACACCAGGGGCAGAGTGTGTTTTACAGGTGAAAAACTCCCAACATAACTACACCATGACAACCAATGGCTTAAACAAAAAAAGTTCTTGTCACAAGCAATTGAATTAATTTCAGGTAGCACCTCCTTAACTTCCTTAATTACCAGTGCTTCACAGGCTCCACATAAGCTTGTGCTTGCAGATGAAATACCAAAACAGTTCTGACTTGCCTCACAGCACCTTTTTCAAAGGAAACTCTGCAATCAATGTGTGAAAAAAGCTGGACAAACTCCATGACACCAGATCCCCACTGAAAGGAAAAAGCCTTAAGCACAAAAAAACCGCTTCAGGCATGACATAAGAATCTGATGTTCCAGTATTTTCTGGAATCCATTCTGAGCCCAGCATTTACTGAAGTCTAAGCAACAATTGGTTGTGTTTTTAAAAAGCATTTTGCTTCACCCACTTCCTGTAACCAAAAAAACACAGTAACTGGGCAGATAAATTACCCTCATTCCAGAGCTGGACTTGTCAGCACAGGAGGGATGCTCCAGCCACCCTCTGGAGCCTCAGTCCTCGGCTGGCCCACAGCAGGGGTGCAGAGGACATTTCAGTGCTGCTGCCTAAAAAATCACCTTCAGAGAGGCGGAAATGGGGGGGAGGAGCCAGAGAGATACCATTGCCCTTGAAGGGCTGTGCTTCCCAGCCTGCTATGATCGTTAAATCCTGCCTCAGCACCAGTCCAGCAGCAGGGTGCTCGTGTGCTGAAAGGAGCCATCCCCGTTGTGCTTCTTCCGTCTTACTCCTTACTTTAGGGCGGCTTTCAAATTAACTTATTTTATAGGAATGAAATCCCCTTATATTTTCTGGTCTACTGGAAGGTCATGGGGGTTGGAAGATCTCTGAGGTCACCTCCAACTCAAACCATTCAAGGATTCTGTGATTCTCTTTGCTGTATGTTTGCTACACAGACATGGCATTTTTCCTCAAGAAGAAGGATGCCACCCCTTGCCCACCAGGGACCCTAACAGAGAAGCCCTAGCACCCTCTGCAGCCTGCCAGGAGGCACCAAACCCGTTGTTACTGACCCAGTGTTACCAAACAGCATGCAGACATCAATGCTCCCATGGCCAACGAGCTTCACCAACCAAAATTAACACAGCACAAAGAATTAGCAGAACAAGCAAAGGTTGATTTAGCTTTGCTCTGGCAAATTTAATCTTGCGGCAGCATTCAATCCTGCCTTTCTAACAAGAAAACAGCATTTTCATCCCATTATTGCTACCATTTCCCATCTTGTTATAACCTAGCAAGTGCATACTCCAGTCTGTAAAACACTCTTAAAGTGAAATGTTCTTACCAGTGAATTAATCATCGTTCACCAGGAACCCTGGTGGTTCAGGGTTCAGGCAACAGGATGCTCAGCTGGTCCTGAGGTCATGATTTAGGAATCTACTTCCCAGTTCACTTCCCCCCCCAAGACTCTCCAAGCCAAATGCTGCTTTCTCTTGCTCCCCTGCTTCCCATACCCTCTGAGGCAGGATGGAGAGTAGAATACTTATTTTCTGTCTCCCAAATAAAGCCTTTGGACTGTGTTGCACTTGTCAGTGAACCCCAGGTTAGGCAGCCTTGCCAATCCTAGAAGACACCCATGGAACAGCCTTTCAGGCTTTGTGATGACATCCCCTTAGGAGTGGGTCATCACAGTCTTCAACCACAGACGAAGTGCATTTAATTTAGGAAATTACCTCAAAGAAGTTCAAATTAGTAAGAAAGCCACCACAAACCCACAAAACATGCCAAGATTCCCCACCAAACCAGATAGATGGAGTAAACTGTAGGTGAGATTTCAGAGTTCCTCAAATCATCATTCCCACACAGCAGTGAATATACCTCTAATGTGATCACTCTTCTCTGAAAATCACCTCGTCTCACATAAAAGTAGCACTAAAAAGCCATTTCTCACTTGCTTCTGTGCTGAGCCCAGAAGAGCACTGAGCATGGAGGGGGATCCCTTTGGTCACAGAACCACAGAATCCCCTGAGCTGGGAAGAACTCACAAGGATCATTGAATCCAACCCCTGTCCCTGCCCAGACCCCTCAACAATTCCACCCTGGGCATCCCTGGCAGCGCTGTCCAAACTCTCCTGGAGCTCTGGCAGCCTCAGGGCCGTGCCCATTCCCTGGGAGCCTGGGCAGTGCCAGCACCCTCTGGGGGAAGAACCTTTCCCTGATCTCCACCTGACCCTCCCTGACACAGGTCCATGCTGGTCCCTCAGGTCCAGTCATAGGTCACCAGAGGGAAAAGATCAGTGCCTGCCCCCCCTCCTGGTCCCTCAGGAGGAAGCTGCAGACCACAATGAGGTCTCTTATCATCACCATCATCAGTCTGGCTGGCCAGAGCTGCAGCAGCTGTCTTGAGCTCTCTGTGCAGGAGAACATCATGTACCATCCATGCCTTTTATCACCCCAGAGACTGCAGCCTTATTGAGCTGGACATGTTTTATCTTGTTCCCAGTGAAGAGCTGCCCTGGTGCCTGGCAAGCATGGAAAACGTGCCCACTCAGCCCTCAATGCAAGTTCAGCGTCTCAGAACTTCTCACGCCCTTGTTTCCACAAAACATGTGAGACTGACCAAGTTCATATGTGTCTTTATACAGACATGCTGAACTTAATTATACTGAGGGATAGGAATGTCAAATAGCTAGAAAACAGAAAAGTGATGGGTCTTTGCACAGATCTTAATTTAAACTCTAACGGTGGCTTAATGGATCCTGGAGAGAAGCTTTCTCACTTCTTCCCTCACACTGCAGCCTGCTGAGCCTCCTACACTAAGTCATTTAATGCTTCTGTGCCCACGTTTTCCATTTCTAACACACACAGAAAAAGGATAAGGAGTTCCTCAGTGCACCCTGGAGATTTGGAAGAGCAGCACCTTAACCAGCAGTACTGAGAGCTCTTCTCACCCCAACCTGCCTCTAGTTTTCGCTAGGGACCTCTGGGGGGAATACAGGAAAATATTCCTTTAATATAATATGCTCTTTCTGTTTTGAAAAAAAAAACATCCTTGCAGAGTGCCATATAATTGCAAATACCCAACATCCCAGGAAATGCCCATGGCCAGGCTGGATATGTCTTGGAGTGACCTGGTCTAATGGAAGGTGTCTCTGCCTATGGAAGGGGCGGAACAGGATGAGCTTTAAGGTCTCTTCTAATCCAAACCATCCTGTGATTCCATGATTCTATAAACTCCTGCACCTGGAAAGTCAAGAGCCTCTGAAGCTGCTCCAGGAATACTGTGCTCTTGTTCCAGCCCTGCTCCACAGCATGCAGCACCCAAGAAAGAACCAACTGCTCACTGCTGCTGCTGGAGGTAAAATTCAAAAGAAAAGCTGAGTGGGAAGAGTAGAGTGTGGAGACGAAGGAAAAAGCCAGTAGCCCATTCCTTCTGCTGTAAGAACTCAGGAGACTGGACAAGTATTCCTTGCAGCAATGCTTGCAAAGCTCTGGGAAAGTGACGAGAGGGACCTTTCACTGTCACAAAGCCACTCTTCAGATTGGGGTATCCCAGCTCCTAAATATTTAACAGAGCCATGTGTCTAGAGTTTGGAAATGTCTTCCTTGGGAACCTTTGTAAGTGCTGAAAGGAGCTGTCACTTCTGGTGCATTCCTAACATCACTTGACAACCTGTTAGAAAACACTCCAAGGCAAATGCTGCTCTCCCGGACAGGATACATTCATTACAGAATCCCATAATCGTTAGGAATTAAGCTGAAAACATCCCATTTGTAACAAAATAGTTCCTTTTTCTTACTTCTCCCTCCTGCAAAGCTTGACATTCTATAGCCCTTCTCAAAAGAATAACAGGAGCTTGTCAACTAAAACACACTAATAGTTAAAAATTGAACTCCCCATCCCTTGGACAGCAAGGCATGAAAGAGTAACATCAACATGGGTATGTGAGAAACAGATCTGGGCCATTTTCCAAGGAGATTATATGTTTGGGTTGATAAATATAATAACATTGACATAATAAACTCAGATTTCTGCAATGCATTTGCTTCACATTAAGAATTATAATGAAACAGAAAATATTTGTTTACATAAATTAATTAAATATTGGGTAAGCAATAAAAATACACTTCCTTGAGAATTTTCACGAGGTTTTGCAGGGCTCAGGTTTTATTCTAACCCAGTGATTTGCATGTTTACTAAGAACTGTGAAAAAAAGCTCATCCTTGGGAACAAATGCTACATTTTAAAATTTGGAGAGTGTCGAGACATAAAGGTGACAGGTCACAAACAGGGACTGAGTTTCTTGTGTAAACTGCGTGTGAGCAGCCCAGCATCACTGGGGCTGAGAGGCAGCCTGGCCACGCTGATCCCAGCAGGGCCTGAGGTCCCCCTGAGGTATCTGAGGAGAGCGTGTCCCAGAGCAGAGAGCACTGTGCCCCTCAGTATGGCCCAGCTGTAAGGACAGGCTGTGGGAACCAGGAGGAACTGGGCCCTCCTCCCGTGCCCAAGGAGGTCAGGGACTACCAGACCCATTGAAGAAACTCTTACAAACCACAGCACACACAGGAGGCTCCATCAGACCACCACAGAAGTACTCTGTGACTTTAAGTCTGCAAAACTGTTCTGTAAGAGTCCCAGTTATGTTACAGGACACATGACCTTGGCTACAGGCCCAAAATACTGATTCAAATGGCTGTTACCAAATGCAAACAAGGCTAGACAGGATCTATGAAAACAAAGTCAGCAGCCCCAAACCTAAACAAATGTGAGTGATGCTCAGTGATAGGAGTCCCTGCAGCCCATCATGACAAGAATTTGAAAACTGGATAAGAAAAAAAAAAAACAAACAACCAAGCAAAACAACCTCTGTCTCATACTCAGATTCCCAACTGGTGGGCACAGACACATTCCTTATGAGCTGGTGTAATTTAAAATCTGTGGCCTACAGCACTATGGATTTTATAATGGAATGCAAGAATTATTACATGGACTGTATTTAACAAACAACATTGGACAGAGACTCCACAGAAAGGAACAACAATCAGGAGACACTACATGTAATTTTCTGAAAGATTTCAAGAATAGAATCACAGAATGATTTGGCTTGTAAGGGACCTCAAAGATCATCTTGTTCTCCCACCATGGACAGGGACATCTTCCACTGTCCCAGGCTGCTCCAAGCCCTGTCCAGTCTGGCTTTGGACACTGCCAGGGATCCAGGGGCAGCCACAGCTCCTCTGGGAAACCTCTTCCAGGGCCTCCTCACCCTCACAGCCAAGAATTTCTTCCCCATAGCCCATCTAACCCTGCCTTCTGGCAGTGGGAATCCATTCCCTGTGTCCTGTCCCTCCATCCCTTGTCCCCAGTCCCTCTCCAGCTCTCATGGAACCCGTTTAGGCCCTGGAAGGGGCTCTGAGCCCTCCCTGGAGCCTTCTCTCCAGGTGAGCACCTCCCGCTGTCCCAGCCTGGCTCCAGAGCAGAGGGGCTCAGCCCTGGGAGTACCTCTGGACTCCTGTGGATCACTCCAGGAGCTCCTCACTGTTCTCATGCAGAGGCCCCCAAGCTTGGTGCAGTGCTCCAGGTCCCGCCAGAGCAGACCAGAGGGGGAGAATCCTCTCCCTTGATCTGCTGGTGATACAGTCCAGGATCCAGAGGGCTTAAGAATACTCAAAAGACTTTCAAATGGTTAAACTAGGTTATGGAAAAGAACTACCTGGTAGTTTGAGCTTCATACTCAGATTTCATGGAGTAGTGCAAGAAGATAGCGTTACAGAGACTATTTACCAAATAAGGTTTGTTGTTTGTTTCATCACATATTGTTTCCTACATTCATAAAACCCAGTACTAGTTAGAAAAACATACAGATACCTTCTGTTCTCTGTTCTCTCTCTCTCTCTTCAGCTGAGAGCAAAACAATATAAAAGGTGACTTTATCAACTCCCTTAAGAAGGGGATCTATAAAGATGATGCTGTTCTTGGCTACCTTGATGTGCATCTATACAAAGCAAACAAAAAATCCTTTCCATCTGGCTGCTCTTTGACTTCAGGCACACTAACAAGGTACTGGGGAACTGAAGAACCCACCCCCAGAGAAACAGCCCAACAGAAGGATTTGCCCTCCTCTATCAATTTCAGTAAATAAAAGGACTAAAATATCTTCAAATTAAACATCTGAAGAAAAAAACAGTATCGCATACACATATCATATTAATTGGAGTGAACAGCACTTCATTTGATTGCTTGGATTTGGGGTTTTTGGGTTTTTTAAAGAAAATTGCATTGCCAGCAAAATGTAGGATTGAAGAACCATTGGGTTCAATGCACCTTAAAATGGTTCCGTATTCAATCCATAAATAACATTACTGGTACCCATTTTTGCTAAGAAGTTTTTAAAAATAACCCTTTTTTTCTCTGATGATGGATCTCTTTGCTTGGTAAACCTTTTAAAAAACAAAATACAGCACCATGCAAAACATGACTAGAAGTCTGGAGAAATTACCTGGGAACTATGCCCAGTTTCCATGTGATTTTAAAAGGCTTTGTAATTATTTTTTTAACTTTACAAAATTCAGGTACTTCATATCTCCTTAGAGGCTTTTCTATTAATAAAGACCAATCAATATACCCATTTAAAATTGCAAAGGCTGGTCTCTCTGAGGTCCCTGTGATCGCATAGAATAAAAGCTATTTCCTACTGTGGAACAACAGCTTAACTACTAGTGAAAGAGAATCAGCAACTGGAGTAAGACTTTTTTCATCACCAGCAGTAAAGGACGCTCGCTGTACAGAACTGAAATCCTGGGACTGTGTTTCCCACAAGAGGACATGAAAAGGCTTCATCAGTGAACAAGTTATTGTGCAGTCCTGGGGAAAATGGTACTTGTGCAGAAAAACGAAAGTGCAGATGTCCACAGCATGGGCTGAAATAATCGCAAGCAGTGCATTAACCGTGTATCACCATCAACTGCCTTACCCTGGGAAAAGAAAGATTATAGGAGAGAACCTTACAGGGAAACGGTCAAGACCAGGACTGAAATTAAAAGCAAAACACACTATGATTCCATTTCCCTCATTCTCAGTAGTCACTGTTTCTGTCTAGCACTCCCAAAACCCAGTCAGCTTTGCCTTCCCTCCATGCAGCCCCTGGTCCCAGCCCTTGTCCCTGCCCCTGCCCCTGCCCCTGCCTAGGTACAGCAGACAGAGAGGATGAATTTAATTTTAGAGTCTAATTCAACTCATCATTAGAGTAATCAGAAGTGTCTTGTCATCAATTCTTGCCCAATAGTTTGCCCAATGCCTTCCAAACTCTCCCAACATATCGTTTTTTATATTGCAGAGGAAGCGCAGGTAAGACACCATGACAAATAGCACAAATAAGGCATGAAAATGCCTTAAAACCTTACATTAGAGGGCAGGGCTGTCTAAAACTCACTGGCACAGTAAAACCCAAGGCCACACGCTCACTTGCTGTGGACTCTACCCAAGTACAAAGCACACACACCAGTTTCAGTCCACCTTAAAGTCCAGCTGAAGTCAGGAATAGCAGCTTGTGCTTTTCTTCACAGCTCATGCTGATGTGTAGTTGGGGGGGGAGGTACTGAAGAAATTCAGAAGGCATGGTTTAAACTAAAGGAGATTTTTTGTTTCTTCTTAAAAAAATAAAAAAATCACTGTGCAATTTGGCAGCTGTTTATCCTTGTGTGCACACGCTATCAATGGGCTTCACTCCTTGAAAGCTGCCAGGAATTTCTGGGCCTTCACACTCTCTTCCAAACTAAAGCTTTATTACAGATACTGTGCACTGCCTTAGTGTTCCCTTCACATCCACCCCAGGATCACAAAGGGTTTCACAGATGCTCATTTTGCTGGGTCACAGCTTTGCAGGAGGAGAGAGATGCAGCAAGACAAGGAGAGAAATGACCACCACCCTGAACCCACTTGGGCTGTCCCTTTCCCAACGGGGTCCATCCCTCACAGAAGCAGATGTCAGCCTGAGCCCTGATGTCAGCCTGATGATGCCTGCGAGCATCACCATGCAGAACAGGCTGGACTTACTGTGCATGTACACTAAATTAACACGCCCACACTCAGAGCTGGGCTGAGCACAGCCTGCCCACTCACCTCAGATCCCTGCTGATCACGCAGGGAGCCCTCAGCTTCCTGGACAAAATGTACACACTTATCAAGAGGAGATGCCCATGGAAATTTGGGCATTTGATAGCTCTACTAGCCTTGCAGGAAGTATACAGGAGCCCTGTTTTCTTCCTCCTGGTGGTAACCATACCTCCAAGCTCTTCATTCCACAAATCACTAACCTGTCAGTAAGCCAGGCAGCACCAGACTGGACAGACAACACTTCTCTGACTAAACACCATCTGCTTTGTGTGCCAAAGAACGATTCCACTCACAGCCAGCCAGCACTACTCTCCAGAAGAGCACCAGTGGAAGTGATTCATGCCATTATTCAATAATACTGTTCACGTTCTGCTAACAGAAGCACAAGGACCCATTTTTGGTTAAGAAAACACTGTCAAGGTCCACTGGTTTAATTTTATCCCAAAATGGGAGCATATGGAAAATGGTGCCCTAGGGAACAATGGTATTCTCCTCGACAGATGTTCTTGCCAAAGGAAACATTTGGAAGGAAAGCAGGTGTGATTGATGAGATAGTTCACAACTGTAAACCTTGGTCACAACAGCAACACCATTTCCATTTCATTTTGGGCTATATCAAGAAGAAAGAAAAGCAATTATATTACTGTAACAAAGTCAGGGAGGGAGAGGAGCAAACATACACTCGTTATGTGTCCTTATAGAAACCATACTGTGTGTTAAAATAATGCCTAGTAAAAACAGTAATAATAAAATAGTCTTTCCAATAGTGTTATTATTTCACAAAAAAAACCTTTCAACATAATGATACTACAGTAACCAATTTAGAGCTGATTTACCACTACAACAAATCAGATTAGTTCCTCTTTTGTTATTACTACTCTCTCTCTTTACCAACCTTAAGTTAATAACCAACGATTTCTTCTAGTCTATTTACTTGGTTGCTTCACTAAATATGCACTGAGCCAGGAACAGACCTACTCTCAAGAGAGGAGGTTTTGTGGAAAACCAAGCATTAACCTCAGTGTTTTAGCCTCAGCCAAAAAAGACACATTAACTGCTTTTGAGATTTAAGCGCCGCATTTTTCCCTTGCTAAGACCAAACCCCACCACGTATGTTGTGACAGTATCAGCACTAGCTCAACACTTTCACATTGTGCTGAGCAGAAGGTAGCAAGGCACAGGATACAGAATCCTTGGGAAGATTGTGTTCTTAGGAACAGCGACCTTGGCTAACGTTCCCAGACACAGCATTTCTAGAAGGTATCAAGATAAGGCTCCTTCATTCTGCAGGATTCTGTATGATGTCCAGTTACCCTTGCAAGCTGTAAGTTGTAGAAGCACTGGCTGAAAACCTCTTTCCAACCCTGCCATTAAAAAAAAAAAAAAAAGGAAAAAGAATCACCACTGGTAGGCTGTTTAAAACAAGATCAGAAAGACAGCAGGAAACATCAACATCTGCTGGGAATGCCCTACCATCACTTCCACAGCTGTAACAATGAAGGTTGATAAAGTAAGGGTGACAAAATTAATTCACACATGACTCCATCACTTTGGGCTGGAAGTTGAATCCCAGAGAAATGGCCAGACCCCGGATTGCCAGAGGAATGGCCAGACCCCAAGAGCCAGGGTCAGGCACTGATGCTGCCCCTCCTGCTCTGAGGCTCAGTGTCTTGGCTGATGTGGCACTGTGATCATCCCTGCACACTAAGCAAGGCAGATACTCTCTACCCGTGCAGAGCAACATCTGCCTTAAAACCAGTCCAGACCCTGCATAAACCACTACCAGGTCACATCAGTTTCTCTCTGCTCTCAACTTTAAGGCTCTGCTGCCATCAGACACTTGGATTGGTTTTCTGATTGTGAGCCTCCAGCCATCACCAACAACTCCAACAAAAATCAAACCTATAAACAACAGTGTAAATGCACAACCTGAGAGGCACCAAGGCTCAGCAGCAGCAGAAGAGCCTTTTGTCCTGTTTCTTTTTAAAGGAAGCACAATTTCTGTTTTCCAGATAGTACTTCCTAGATAAAGCACTATCTGGAAAACAGAAGTCTTTGTTTTCACAGGTACATTCAAAACTCAAGGATTCATGCAGTTGCAAACTTCACATAATTTCAGGATACTACAGACCTTAAAAANTAAAACATTCAACACAGTATCTTCAGCCAATATAGAAATGCAAATCCCACCAGAAATATTTTATTCATGAAACAGTAATTTCAGTTACTACCAAAGCAAAAAAAAAAAAAAAAAAAAAAAAAGGCAAAACCCTCACAATTCAGAAGCAATACAAGCACCTAAAAGAAGATATTTACAAATTAAAGTGGGGGAGTTCTAATCTTCCTCATTCTGAAGTTTCCACCTTGCACTAGAATAAAATGTTGGATGAAACCTAAAAATTTTGACAATATGCTCCTGACATTTGAAAAGAGACAAGCAGTAGCTCAAGGTCTTAGAAGAGTTTCTTCTTGGAAGCCTCCTGTGTGAGAACAAAAATGGTCAAGTGCAGGACAAGCCGGATAATCAATCTTGTACATAAACTTAACAACCCTCATATTAAATCAATTAGAATTCTTGCCATGTTACTGCTATAGCAAAGCTGTGCTAAACCTTTACTCCTCCTCCTTGTTTAGTTTGCTCGAAGCCACCTGAGATACAGTCCTTCCCAAGCCAACTTCATCCTCTAGCCTTCACAGCTCTCTTCCTCACAGAGACTTTTCCCTGCCTTTGCCTTTCTGCAGAGTTATTACAGACCTCTTGGCTTGCCAGACTAACTGAGCCTTGTCCAGCCTTGCTTTAGAAGCAAGGTTCTCCTTTCATTTACTCACTCTGGTGGCTTTTTATGACACATTCTTCCTTTTTGAAGACAGCTGTCAGGGCAGTCTCTGCACCCAGACAAGTCCCTGCTGCTCTTGGGTGCTTGATTCCTCTGCAGTAGAACACAGACTATTTTTGCTGACTGGCTGCTTTCTGCCATTATGCAACATAAGCCCTGGGTGATCTCAAACCAGTTCAACCCACTGTTTATGAAATAAATGCAAACAGAAGTTACCAATATCTGTTTAACGATGAAATGACTATTCAGTTTAGGCTGACTCCTTAGCAAACTAAACCAAGCTTATATTATCCTTATCCATGTGCTGGTTGAAACAACAGTGCTCATAGGACTGGCTGTATCAATGTCACTGCAAACCTTGTGACACTTAGTGTGTGACCAATACCACGGGACAGAGAATTGCAGCAAGTGGATCTGGAAGTCACCAGGAAATACCACCAGTCTGCTCCCTTGCTCCAAGATAGGAGTAATGATTTTAAAACTATTCCTCACAGACCTGCACACAGTTCCAGTGAGCCTGCCTAAGGAGTATTTGTCAATGCTTAACTGCTCTTAGTTTGAAATGTCTCCCTGTTCTCTGACCTACATGTTCTTAGTTTCATTTTGAGCCCATTAATTATTTGCCTGTATGTGGTGGACACAAAAAATCATTCACTGCTGTCGTCCTTTCAGAAAGTGTCTGGGTTGCTTTTCAGATACTATTCTTCAAATGGACAAATCATCTCTCACTACCAGCCACGTACCTGGGATCTCTGTGCTGTCATAACCACATGCTGGATACTGAAGGACCAGTCCACATCTTTCTTGAAGTGAGATGCTCGCAGTGGTTTGCACCAATAGCATGTGGCCACTTATCCAAGGGAAGTGCCCAACATTTTGTACAGGAAGGTTGGGGAACATCATTTTGAGAGCAGAGTTCACGGTTCACAACTCCCCTACTGATACATATCCCTGCTTTTGGGAAGAGCAGAGCCCCAGCTGGTGTTCAACAGGTTCTTAATTAAAATTAATCTGAAAAGCAGACATTGCATTGAAACACTCAGCACCAGCTGAGGTTAACATGTGCTCTCAGACTTTGAGTTATAGCCTTAGTTTACTTGTGGGACCAGGTACACAGTGCAGCTCTAACTCATTTTCTGGATAACCTTTCGGGTCTCAGTGCACTCACTCTGCCTTAGAACCACAGGACAAGGCACTCCACAGTTAGAAGGTAAATCCAGGAAAGGCTACAGGCACTGCAGCATTTGAGATGTTAATCTTTCAACAGAAACAGCTTTTCAGAAAGGCCTGAGGAGGCTCACACATCCCAATTAGATACATCCCTCCTAAAGCAACACCTCAGAGGTGGTTCTGCATCCTCCTCTCCCAGTGGCTGTGTTCACATCCAAGCTACCCAGGGCAGCCCAATCATGTGCAGCTCCCCCCCAGCCCCACTGCTCTGTTCATGTGGTGCCTGTTGTCCCTGCCCACCACGGCAAGGCAGGTGGTCAGGCAGACATAAAAGGTGCTGCTCAGAGTAGAGGAAGGGCAGCACTGATCCTGCATCTCACCTGAAAGGCAGACAAAGGGCAAGGAGTTTTTCCATGATTCACTGCAAATGTAACGGAAAAGCAGAAAGAGTAATTCAGGCAAAATCCTACCCAGAAGTGAAGAAATCCTCTAAGCCTCATCTCACACTAAAGACTCAAGCCAGCTCCACTTAGGTGAAGGAACCAGGAGAGGATTCAGGCATCCCAGGAGGGCAGGGTTAGGAAGGCATCCCTGCTCTGAGTGCATACTGCTGGCAGCTCCCAAATTGCGAGCTTGTCCCTTTCCACAATCATCCATCCCAATACATCCCAAGTCCTCCTTCAGTCATCCTGAGTCCCTGAATCCTCCTTCTTGCAAGCATTCATTCATTTCACTCATCTTCCCTGAAAAACACTTGGAGTGCACCCCAATTTTCTGCTGCACTGACTTTACTTTGTTACCTCCCAGACAAAAAAAAAAAAACCAAACAACAACAAGAACAACAACAAAAAAACAAACAAAACCCAAAAACCTCAAACAACAAATCATTGCAACATGATTTCCAGCAGTTGCCAAATTCAACCCAACACCAGCTGGGTGTGTGTCAGGTTCCAGGCTGCTGCAGAGCCCGAAGGATAACCCACCCATGGCAAACCAGTTGAGCAGAAGGCCCCAGCGTGCCTGACAAGACAGAGGCAGTGCATGGCTCACTCATCTTAAGATCTTGATTAACTCTTTCCTGAACTGCATTTTCCCTCTGTTGTGTCCTACTGAATATTATGCAAACATCTGGGATCAAGGAAAGCAATCAGTGCCTGTGACAGTCCCATTCCCTTTGCTCTGTGTGTTGGTGTGGAATGCCAAGCTCGCTGTTCTCCACCACTCAGTTTCGCTGTCCTACAATTCGCTGCAGACAAGAGCGCCTGTTGTTCTTCATGCCCACATTATGTAACTGTGCCTTTGCATGTGGACACAGCTCTCCACGACCAGCTTTAACTGCATTTCCCCAGGTACATCCACAGCAATTTTGAGAGGAAGGAACCTTAGGAACTCTCTCTTATGAATCATCCTCTTCCTCAGTAGCACAGGCAACTGAGTAACAGCCTGTGCAGGAACAACTTGTGCAAGGGAAGAAAAGGCCCTAATGGCATCCTGACCTGCAGCTGTGCTTTACAGGAGGCTCTGGTACAATTCCCTGTTTCCAAACAGCTCGAGTTATTCATGCAACAAGTTATGCAGGTAACAAGCCAGGCAACAAATGAGACAGGACAAGAGTAAATGGCCTAAAGGTTGCAGTAAGGGAGGTTTAGAGGTTGGATATTAGTAAAAAATTCTTCACAGACACCATTGCTCAGCCCTGGCATGGGCTGCCCAGGGCAGTGGTGGAGACACCATCCCTGGTAGTGTCCAAAAATGTGTGGATTTGGCACCTGGGGACACAGTCTAGTGCTGAACACAGTGGTGGTGCTGGGGATGGTTGGACTTGATGATCTTATGAGATCATTTCCAGCCTTAATATGTCTGTGATTCTGTCTGCCTGTGCGAGTTGAACAGAGCAGGAGGGGCAGTGCCCACAGGGCCACCTGGAGCCTCATGGCCACCATCCCCCCGCTGATCTCATCAGGGTTTATCTCCCATCCTCGAAATACCTACACACGTGTTGCTAAACCGACAGATTTCACAGCAGGTAACCCAACTAACCCTTGCTTTCCTGCTCTGCTCCTGCCTTGCCAGACTCCTCTCCCCGAGCCTGCTGCCCTACAGACAGAGCTTGGTGCCATGGGGATGCCCCCATACTCCTGGCCCAGCCCACCCTGCACACCAGGCAGACTGGGGAGATGCAGAGGCCACACACGGAGACATCTGCAGCCACTTCTGTCCAAGTTTCATTTCTGATGACAAAAAAAGATATCCGAATACATTCCTCCAAAGACAGTTTCAATTTTTTTGCAACAGCTGAGAACTACAGTCTGTCACAGAAGAACCTGCTTGATTTTTTTTTTATATTTTTCACTTCGGTTGGAAGATTTTTCATTAACTGCAGAGCATTATGTGGCACAGCCAAGCCTTATGATGCACCTTGCATTCATTATAATAAAAGTTTGAGTAGAGACATAACGGTTTATTTAAATTGTTATGTAAAGTGAGGAAAAGATTTCCTCGCTCAATTTAATTTGCAGGCTCTTGAGAAAGAAATTCAGGAATACTTCAACCTAAAAAATTATGCAAAACAGATGGAGAGAGTATAAACGATCTCTTATAAAAAATAGGTGTGCACTGAAATCCAGAACAAAAACCCTCTTAATTCAAGTAACTCAGCAGAGCTTAACTAACTTAAAATAGGACTTCAAGAAATTATAGGAATAGGTCTGCTCAGAATAAATAAATATTTTCTGTAGCATTGGTAATTGGAATCCCTTACAATAGGGATATCCATTGTGTAGAATAATTATCGGGAAATAAACAGATGAAGCACAACGAGTTGTCCCAAAAAGCCCAGACATCTTCTTGTTATTTCCTAAAAACTTAGAGGAAAAAAAACAATTTAAAGGAAACCACATTTAAAAGAAGCCACCACAGGCCCAGACAGGTTAGTTTAGAGGATGTCCCATTAAACTGAGAGGAGGATATAACAAATAATTTTCTTTTTGTGGCTTTTATATGTTGGCTGCTCTTCCAAGGATGGATTAAATACCACGGCTGCTTGGTTGGGTATCAAATTAAAAGCTCTGTGATGACCCTTCATTCCCAATGGAGCATTTTAGTTGGTTTTTATTTTTTTAAAAAAATCTATTAACTACACATTAGGTCCTCCAGAACATTGCCCTGAGTAAAAATGGTTTCAAATGAAACAGAAAAAAAAATAGGATAGGAAACAAATACATTAACAGAGGTTTGGGCTATGATTCAACTGACAAACCTCCCAGGTGTGCACCCTGTGGATAACCAAAGGGAGTCCTTGGTCTTGTTATGATAGACCTGGAGCCCCATGAGAACCAAGCACCAAGACCATGCACCACAATATTAAGGCATTTCACATGAAAATAAGATTTTGCAACTTAATAAACACACACAACCAATTTCTTCTAAAAATCTCATGAGCTTGGCCTGGAATAGGATTCAGTATTTCCACCTTTCAGCTATGGAGGTGATAAAGGTAAAAGATCAGTCCTGATACACAGCTTCTGAAAGGAACCAGGAAACATAGGGTGAAAAATAAATGCCCTTACCTACTAAACTTTAAAAGAAAAAAACTGAACAATGCTAGAATAACTTCTTTTTTGTGTTTAATTCCCATTACCTTTCCTAAAATGGGAGAAATTCAAGTGAGAGAGTCTGGGAGTTTTCTCCCTGAAAATTGAGACAAGGCTGACTAAAGAGATTTTTCTTATCACACCCCCTTCTCCCATGACATTTCCATGGGACAAAAACACATTAATTCCCTCTGTAATAATATACATGTAAATAACATGTCATTAAAAGAGCATTCCAGGCACTGGCCCCCAGTATCCACTCCCAGTTGCTGGCTACCAAGACACAGAGTGGGCCACATCAGTCCTTCCCACTCTCCCTCAACTACAAATCCAGAAAATTTCCCCTGACCCTTTCCACTCTTTCAATTAACCTGATTATAGAAATAATACGTGGCATTTCTCTGCTGCAGTGCAAAGAACTAGAGCAGTGGGCAGCCCCTCTGGGGATTCAGTAGCAGCAGCACACTACGCCAAGACTTTCATCTGGACAAAAGCTTGGTTTTCATCAAGCTCTAAACGAGAAAGTTCTCAAGAGACCACTCAGTTTGTGTTAGCACTCTTGAAACAACAGAATATGATTTACTGCAAATAGCATTCTTTTTCCAGAGCATGTATTTCTAGTCTGCAAGCCTAAAATTCAGGTAGAGTACATCAGTAAACTGGGATCCCTTTATAGCAGGCATATCCATTTAGAATTCCTATTTTATTCTACAAGATTAAAAATACACTAAATACTCCAACTCCTGTAGATCATTTTAGTCTACAAGATTAAAAACATACAAGTTGGTGCTCTAAGTGGTTCTAAGTAGCTGTAGTTAAATTCTCAGAGCTCTCAGAAAAAGGATGCTTAGAGGGATTCAGCAAGGACTTCTTGCAGCAGGAGGCTGGATTAGTTTTGCCATCAGACTCAGATGATTTTCATGAAAGTCAATGGTTTCAATATCACAAAAGTAATAATAAAACATCAAGATCTAGACATGGATTACCATCCCATACAAAAGCCCAGAGATTTTCAAGATGGGGAAAAAAAACTTCTGAGTCATGAAGTGATTCACTTAAAATATTTTAAAGCTTTGTTTCTGGGAGGTTTCAAAATTAGAACTGTCATGAAAAATTTATTGACTGCAATAAAACAAAAGCTTTAGCACAGCCTTTGCTGGAGATGCAATTCCATTTAAAACCCCAAACTCTTAACTTTCCAGCTCCTTAGAGTATGACAGTGAATGATCAGCACTCAGGAGAGAGCTGACTTACCAGTTGTAAACACCCGCTTCCACGTGCTTGTAAAAGCCTTAGGTAGAACTACCTACCCAGTTCACAGTCCACCTAAATGACTGCAGATACTTTTTAAAGAAAGCACTTGAGAACTCACAAGCTAAAGAAGATGAAATACTTCTTTTAAATCATTCAACCTACCAGAAGTGCATTACCTATTCTACTATGAATATTGCCACATACTGGAATTAATTTTCAAACCCCACATACTTCCAAACACCTGGTAACAAAGAATAAAACTCATTGCCATAACCTCATTTACTAATTTTTAAATTTAAGAGGACACTGATGAATTTAGATTCTTGTATTAATGTCACCTGTCCAAACACTTTATTATGGTAACTGTTGCACATGTGGGTGGTCTTTTAAAGGAATGCTCACACCCATCTTATGCACGAGCCTTAAGCAAAGCCCAAGAAAACAAAGGGCAAACTCTTCCTATAGAAGAAAATAGCAACTCAACACTGAGCAATCTTAATCAAGTCAAATCACTCCACAGACGTTTCTTTAGGGATCTCCTCTCAACTGGCAGTGCTGTTCCCTACATCAGCTATTAAACAAGCTGTAACACAAAAAATATAAGCCAGAGAACAGCTACTATGTTCCTTAAATCAGTTTAATAGAGAAAGGCAGAATTACCAGAAAATTCCCTAGAAAGCAAAGGAAGCATTTGAGCCTGTATTTTCACCTCCATATCTATGGTTAAGGAGAAGTCAAGCCCCTGAACCACCTCTAGCTACGTTATAAAAACAGATATATTTGCAAATATGCTGATTTTGCACCAAGATTTCCTCTGTGGGGATTACAGCCCCTGCCCAGGCTTACACACTGCTACATACTCTATACAGCTACAGTGTTGCTGTCTGTGTCTCCCATCAATTTTAAAAAAATCATGTGTTGAATTTGATCGTGCCAGATTCTCAAGACCTGCCATCATTCCAGCACAATTGCTGCAAGCAATTATTTTTAAAGCAGGTAAATTTGCATGGGAATTTTGGGCAACCTAAGAATAAAAGCTTCTGTTCTGGGAATGTTACTACATTTCAAAATATGTCACATCCTTAAAGAGCAGACTAGACAGAATGCTTATTGAAACATGTATAAACCCTGTCTCAGGGGGGTTAAAACTTTGGTACAGGAGCACCCTAGAGAAAGTATGTTTCTGAACTTTTTTTTTAACTGAACACCTTAAAAACATGTGAACAGGCTTTCATGACTAATTATTCATCTGGCTGTCTTAGACCTCTATGACTAATTAACATTTCAGCACGTGTAAGATCGTCCAGTTAAACCAGTCCACCTATTTTTTCAGTCACAATTGAACACTCATGCTGTGTCACAGATTACAGATTATTGAAAAATACACACAAAACGACTTGGAGTGTGGCATCTTGCATCAACTTAATGAACTTATGGAGACCAAGAATTCCTTTATGGGACAAATTGTTATCTGTGAGGGTGGGCAGGCCCTGGCACAGGGTGCCCAGAGAAGCTGTGGCTGTCCCTGCATCCCTGGCAGTGTCCAAGGCCAGGTTGGATGGGGCTTGGAGCAGCCTGGGACAGTGGAAGGTGTCCCTGCCCATGGCAGGGGTGGCACTGGATGGGCTTCAAGGTCCCTTCTAACACAAGCCATTCTGGGATTGTAAGAGTCAGAAAACTCATCCTTTCTTGTTATTGTTAGTGGTTGTCAAAAACACCTTCAAAGGTTAATTTTCAGCCTGTGTTTCTTGAGGAAAATATGTTCCACAATACATTTAGTGAGTAAATCAGGGTAGCGACATACAGAAACAAAGTACTTTTCAATTTTTAGTTAACTTGATAGAAAAGGGAAGGAGAAATTCTCCAGCTGGCCCCACTGAATACAAAACTGCAGCAAAAGCCCAGCTCTGATTGGGCTGCAAAACCCATAGAAGAGCACTTTCAGAAATAACCAAACTGTTGAAGCAGCTACATGGGGAGTTCACATCCTATTAGGCACCAAGAGCTCCCTGCCAGAGGATTTCATTAGTTACCCTGCTGACAGAAAGCCATTTGGAAATATACCCAATCTTTCAAGGCACAAAGGTCACAGTTCATAAAACATTACATTGTTCTCTCTTTTTGCACACAAAAAATTACCTTTGTGGGAATGTTTTAATGACTTTTTTCCTTCCTCTAAAAGAAATTATAAATTACAATTTCAAGTCTAAAAATCAGAGATATTGCAAACAGGATAAAGCATACAAAAAATGCACAATATATAAGCTTTATGGAAGCTTGTTTTTTAAAAAAGCACTTCCAGCATGTGGACTGTAACTGCAGGAGCAGAACTGCAGTACCAGAGCATCCACAAGGCAGGCAGAAAGATCACAACTATCAGTCTTTGCTAAGAATCAGAAACAATTATTGCTCTAGAGGTTATAAACTGCCTTTGCACCTTGTCTCACTAGGTGCCACCCCATTTTCCTTTGTTTCTCTGCAGATTCTGATTTCCATCCCAGGTTCATCAGGATGTTGAGAGACACCAGATGCTGTCCCAGCTGTCACTGACTGATGGTCCCAAGGCTGCACAAAGCAGTGCCCAAGGAAACACCTTGCACAACTGGGAGGCTGTCAGATGGAACGGCATCTCATCAGATTAATCACAGGAGATAATTTCATGCAATTGTGAAGATAAGCCTCTAAAGAAAACCAAGGGATGTGAAAAAAGGGTAAGTGTACATACCCTGTGGCAGTGCAGAAGGTGTTAAGTGCAGAACCATGTCCTTGTAACTTTTAGAGGGGTGGCAGAAGAATGAGAAGGAACGAGAAGGAATGAGAAGGTATGAGATGGAATGATTACATTTAAATTGCTTTTTAAAAGCCTACCAGAAAGTTTTTGTGAAGTAGCATCCATTTTACTAATAAAGCCTTCCTGAAAAGGCAGTGAGGCACTGACACAGGTTGCTCAGACTTAGGCATGTTCAAGGCTAGGCAGGATGGAGCTTGGGGGAGCCTGCTATAGTGGAAATTGTCTGAGCCCATGGCAGGGGATTGAAATGAGATGGTCTTTAGGTTCCTTTATAACCCAAACCCTTCTGTGGTTCTGAATACGTCAAAGGCAGGCAGGAAGGGGCTGATGGAGCATCCTGTAACCCTTCCCTAACCTGTGACAAAGCCAGACCAGCACCAGTCACACACATCACACCCAGAGAACATGGGGCTGAACAGCAACAATGGGTTTACTTTTCAGGACCCAAGGTAGTAAAGTGTCTATTTTTTGTGGTCCTGCTTGGCCAAAGCCAACTGCCCTGGCACAGACCTTCCCATTTCAGCTGGTCTCCATCAACAGCTCCATGCTGAGAGATTCCCTCCCAACATGGCTACAGCCCCTGGCACTGTTTGTTATAAATGGGGTTCTTATTCAGCAACATCACAAATAGAAGGAAGAAAAAGTCAGGATAGTATTTTCGTGGCTAAAATCAAATACCCAGTCCCCTCTTTGTGGCAGCTGCTTTTGAATACCCAGGCTTCATCATAGCAAGTCACCCATTTCACACAGAAAAGACTCAAAGAAAACAAAACTATGCAGCAAAACTTTCTTTGAAGCCCACAAGTGCATAAGCCTGAGCTTGTTATCTCCTTCCCTCAAATCAAAAAAATGGTTTATATCTACTAAAAAGAATATATCCATACTTCAGTAAATGAAGCTGTATTTAATGCTTCAGTGTTACTTAGAGATAGAATTGCTGGTTTTAACAGTTTTGTAGCTTTAGTGGTTAAAAACTTATCATGTTGGATTCATCTAAGTGAACAGATAGACACATTTTAATCACACTTTTTAAGCATTAACTGTTTCTTGTGGTAAGGGATGTCAGGCTCTCAGTCAAAGCCTTCCATGTTAGCAGCCCCTGTGGTGATGTAGTGTACTTATGGCAGGGCAGGAGAATGGGCTCTGGCAGAGTGGTCATGAGTGGGGACACAAAGTCAAGCAGTCAAGTCCTAAAAATAAAAGCTAGCAATTATTCCAGTGAGTTAAAAAGACATTTCACTTCCCTCTCCCAACCACAGTTATTTGCTAGAAGTTTCTTCTTTCTATACTTTGAAAAGAAGGCTTAATCCTCTTCCACAGAGAGGGATTCAGAGTGTCTATAGCCTAGAGGAAGCCACAGTGTGCCTCCACAGCAGTATCCTATATCACGTGGGAATCTACCCAGTTGGCTTAGTTTAACATGAGACTGTAAAAATAAGGCATAAAATTGACCTGGGTCCACATGCACTCTCCTGAAGGCACTTGGGGCTCTGACAGCCAGTCCTCAGCTGCCAGCAGAGAAGGAAGGCTCTGTGCCTTTCCTCAAGGTGAGGTGCCTGCGAGAGCTCCAGCCTCCAGCACATGCTTCAAATTGCCTCAGCCTCAGGTATGTGCCCCCCCACCCTGTGTGTGAACACAGCTGGGACCCAGAAATTAACTCTTTAGCCATTCCTCAAACTGCATACCTATCACCTGGAGGAAGAGATTGGTGATGGCACCTCCTCTCCTCTCACATGACACCTGGAAGTGGTTCTGTCTATCTCCCCTCCCACACTGGCCAAACTTAGAGTAAAGAATTCACACTGAGAGGGGAGATTCATTCCCAGCCCCTCTCACATGTGCAAGGCTCCTCGGAGCCTTTACCAAAACCTCCAAGCTACCACCAGCAGCTAGGGAAAGAGTGAGGAGCACCCCTCCTGCAACTTCATGCTTTCAAGACAGAAGATTCTTCATTCTTGGGGAAGTGTACCCCCAGAGGAGATGCTGGAGCCTGGGACAGACAGCCGTGTTCCACCACAGGTCTGACCTCTCCTGCAGGCAGCTCAGTGTCTAACAGGGACAACCAGCGTTGGATGGAGCCTCCCCCAGCACCTGCTGCCTTGGGTCCTGCTCAGAGCTAACATAGCAGGTAAGTTCTGGCTCACCCTGCCCAAGAGCAGGTACAGGGGGCACTGCCCACCCTCACAGGACGCTGCCCTAGATGCCAACATTTATCTCCCACTACCTGATGTGGGTCAGCACCAGCCTTAAGGTCTTAAATGGAGACTCCAAAGTGAGTTTTCTATTTAAAGACCAAGTGATCCCTGCTACTTGACACCCACAGGGCTCTGAGAGCCCAGCAGACTACGAGAATTTATAGCTCAAACTTGCTTTCCGTGACTTTTGTCCAGTTCAGGAGTCTGCCACACATCCAGGGATGAGCAGATTATCAGCAGAAGCTTTCCTCTCATTGTTTTTAAAGGAACATTACAAAAAAATGCTCATTGGTTTCCTGGAATGGCACTGCATGAGCTTTAACAGGGCCCTTATAATACAAACAACTCCCAAATATTGCATTATGTTCCTCTCTCTCTTACCCCCCTCTACCTGTGTTGGATGTTCCTGGAGATCACAGGTGTCTTCGGGTCATTCTGTGACAATCCTGTATTCCCCATCATCTGCTGGAAGTTTTTCTGTACCTTTAACCTGCAGCCGGGAGGACTCTTCACGGCGGCTCACTTGACCTTGCAGCCGGAATGTTTACAGATTTTTACCTGGCTGGAGACTTTTTCCCTCTGCTGGTAGCGGAGGACAGGGGGTTGCTCTCAACCTTTTGGCTTTCGGCTGGAGAGGGACTGAGATCTGCCTCAGTGGCTCCTATTCCTTTTTGGACTGTTTTTATGCTTGTTTCTTCATCTGAGGCCAGCTCACCATCTCCAGGACGCTTTGTTTGGCACTCTACANGAGAGGGAGACGGAGAGAGGGAGACGGAGAGAGGGAGAGAGGGACGCCCTTTTCAGGTTGTTTCCTCCTGGATTTGTGTCCAAACTGGCACAACAGGCTTCAGTTAGGCTGAACTGCCACCATGATGACTTTTTACACTCATTAAGGTCAGTGAAAGATGTTACACAAGCTATCACAAGTCATGCAAGGAAAGAAAAGTTAGAAGCCCAGCAAGCAGTGGGACTGGTGCTGCATCCCCAGAAGAGCACACCCCAAAAGGCAGCATCACAGATGGGATGTGAACAGTCATTCTAGGTCACTCTTCCTAATTAATTTTGTCCTGTATCCTGTGGCTTAAAACAAGTGGTTGTGTATTTTTTCTATTTTTCTATTAATTTTCTGTATGCACAAACAACATCAAGTACATGCAAATCCACCCATGTCAGTCACACCTGTGCTGTTTGCCACAAGACATGAGATGGGCCTTGAAGCTACCTGGGCTACTGGAAGATGTCACAGCCACGGCAAGAGGTTGGAACAGGGTGAGCTTTAAGGTCCCTTCCAACTCAAACCATTCTACGATTCTCTATCCTCATCCTGCACTAACAATCAAAGGCAATATAAGAGTTGTCATAATTGAGATAAAAGCAAGTCCATTTAATTAGTGTAACACTTGCTTTATTATCTACAACACTGATATGAAAGATAAACAAAACAAGTTCAGATGCATACAACCATGCCTGTTTTCCTTAATTAATCAGCAAAGCCTGGAACAGAACAAACCTATTTTGATAATATCTGGCTCTTGTAAAACTGATTCCAATGTTTCAGCAGAATACTGCACAGGCCTGCAGCAATGAGCTATATCCACTGGAAATTTTATGATTTCCCCACGGTTCTATTTGAACAGCAGGATTGATTCTGCTCAGTAAAGCACCACAGCTGCACCAGCTCCAGCCAGCACAATGGGGCACCTGAAACACTCCTCTAACTGAAACAATCCTGCATCAGGAAAGGCAACGAGAAAAAGCTGCTTATTGTATAAAAATTTGGAATAAACACCACAATTTTAATCCTCTGAGCATGCTCTAGGGAGAGAAAGGAACATCCATTTCAGAAGCAGAGGCAATGCCTGGTTTATGCTGCTTCAGTAAAATCAATACTCAGTTCTCAATACATGAGGTGACCAACTGTCATCTGTTCTTTTTCAATAAAGCCTTATTTTATAGAATAGACAATTTTATTATTCAGCTAAAGAAGAAACCCTTCCTCCATCTGTTTAGTCTGACTGGGTTTTAGGCAGTTTTAAGCATTTGAGATACACTGACATTGTCTTTGGACAAGCCCTGGGAATTCAGGAATACAGAACATCACATTACCATGCTCAGTTCAGAACCACATTTTATCAAGGCTCATGGTTTGCTAAAAAGTTAATGGACAATACCTGACAGTTCCCCAATACCACATAAATCCCCAAACAAACAATAAGGCAGCCATCATCTATACAGAGTTACATTCAAATTCTCTGAATTATGATGAAACAAAAGGCCTTTAAAAGAGAGAGAGGTGGATTTTATCAGGACTTTTGGAATCTGAAATAGATTAATTAATAGCCTTAGTAACCAGCTGTTGTACAGCCGCCCCCCACACAAAAGCATTACAAAAAAGGACTAGCATGTAACAAAAAAAATCCTCATTTCCTTCTAGGTTTTCATTTTTCTAGAAAATATATGAATCAAAACCATTAAGTTTATGTATCTAACCAAAAATTACATTGAAACTCAAATTAACTTTAGTAAGGTGGTGCTGAGATTCATCACAGGCTCAAATACCATTCCAATAGTGTTTCATTTTCTTTTGAAAAAGTCAAGAACAAAGATCAGATTGAATTCATACAAAATGGCCAGGTTAGAACCCCTCCATGTTACTTGACCCTGCCTTCTCCTCTCTGTTTTCCTCAGAGTTCATGAATAAGTGGTTTGTGGCCCTCTGCGGCAAACAACTGAAGAACAGATGGTATTAGGTCTTCAGTTATTCCTTCCTTGACAATTTGAACAAGATGGACATCCCCAGAATGTGGCCTTTCACTTTGCCCATTACTCCCACTGCATATTTAACCACTGTATCACACAGTCATATTACTGCATTAACACTATACAGAAGAATTATTTTCCAGTGGGTGTATTTTATTTTTTAAAAAGCATTTTGGGGATGATGATGAACAGAAAGCACAGGTAAGACTATTCAAGCCCAAGATGGAGCATCTCCCAAAAAATACAATTCAAGGGGAGTACACATATGAGTTTCCTTATATTTCTTTAAGGGATTGAGAAGAGACATCAGCACCCCCCACTACCTGCATACCACATAAAAGTCACTCCAGAAAGCTTTCCATGCACATTTATTGCCAGCTGATTTAAAACTCAGTCTAGGTTCACCCATTCCTACAGACGACTAGCAGACGACTAGCTGGGAAATAAGATGTTTCCTAAGGCTTAGAGGAGTTCAGTGACATGTGACAATTTGTATCCATAACACAGGTGATGGCAGGGGACATGGGAAAAACAAGCAGGACTTGTGATCCACTCCTTGTCCCAAACTCCCAGCATTTTTTACACGGCATGGGCATTTGCATGTCAAAAGAATCTCTCAGAAACTATGCAGCTAATTCTGAATGGACAAAATTCCCAACAAGCACACTGTTTGGGATAGGCATAGTGCCAGAAGCAGATATGGACCTGATTATGGAAGTTGCTTACGGTTTGAAAATTAGTCCATTCCAGAGCAAGGGACCAGCCTAACACATAAAAGGGGCTCTATTTTGTGCTTATGTAGAAACTGGATTTAGAAAAATCCACAAGTGTTCCTGTCCTGGCACAGACCCCAGGCAGAAGCAGCTGCAGCAGGCAGTGCTGCAGGGGAGGGGTCTGTGGCCCCTCCTGCAGGAGGGCTGACCTCTGCTTCCGAGGGGCCAGGAGGGCAGTACAAAACAGGGAGCTGGTTCCCTCCTTTCAGAGCCACATAGGAAGAGCAAGGTACTGCACGGAAGGTTGTTTCCACTTGACTTCTCAACCCCACAAGGAAAATCCCAGGCTGCCCTTCTCAGACAGCTGCGTTTCAAAATCAACACTGGGACAGCATCCATGCTGTCCACCAGTGTCACTTTAGGGAAAAGATACCTTTCCAAACAACTTCCACATCATATATATAAACTTAAACATGAAGAAAACCAGTTCTGCTTCTGCATGACCCTTTTGGATATTCTCCAGATATCTGCAAGCCCCTCCTGTTGCAGCACAATGAAGACGTCTCTTCCAGCGGGAGTGCCAAGTGTCACACACCTCGCGTGACACACCTTTGGCTGCCCTTTCCTTATGCCTCCGGCCTGTCCAGGGATCACGCATCAGCACTTAGTTTATATTTATGCCTCCTGGCCAGCAGGCCTGGCCCAGAGCTTAAAGCACACGCAGGTAAGTGTCCCACTGCTGGCCATCGACAGCCACATCATGGCAAAGCTGGAAACCAAACTTCTCCGCACTCAAACCCGCATGAAGCACTGCGGTGGGCTCCTGAGGCAGGAGAGCTTTATCCCTACCTCGCTCCTCAACACCACCTTCACACTCAACCCTTATAAGCAGGGCTTCTACCTATCCATCCAGGAGACCCTTTCAAACCCCTCTGCAGCATCTCTAATCGTTCAGACTATCAAACCTTGTTAATTCCAGTAGCCAACACCTTTTAGCAGCACATCATCATTATCTCTGTATTTTTAAACCTCTGTTACACCCTAACCACAAAACAATACCACCAGTGTAAACATCACTCATGTCAGGCAGCCTATGAAGTGCGAGGATCACCATGGGGACAGCTTGCAACATCAACTTTTTCCACCCACCTCAGCTGTGGATATGAGATGACCAAAGGGACCAGAAATATCCTTTACACCGAGATCTGAAGTCATTTCTTCTTATGGCAGCTGGACCCATACATTTAGCACGAAGAGTTTCACCAGAATTAAAAGAGCACAAAAACAACCTTTAGGCACAATGTGCTCAAAAGCAAAAGAAAGGAGTCCTGTGTGATTCACAAGCAGAATGTGAAGCCTGACCCAGTGCTATTTTCATTTACTGAATTTGAGAAGCAGCCTATTAATAGTTCACTACCATATCCCGGGCCTCCTTCTCCATGTCAGGGCAACAGCTCTGCTAATAAACACAGGTAATAATACAGGTACACACTTTCATACCGACACTGTAAAGCACAGCTAATTAATAATTTAATTGTTTCAATTAAAACAGAAGTCCCATTCACAAGAATTAACTGGAAACAGACAAAACTTCAGCTTTCTGGGTGTGGAGGGAGAACTGACCTCTGCTCATCCTTTGGTCTTTACACATCCGATATCTTGAAGCATCCTGGGACTGAGCTCAGGTCAGGACTCCCACACACTCTCAGTGCTCCTGAGTGGTCTGCATCCACCTAAGCACCCGTAGGGAGTGGAAAAAGCCTGGCTTCCCTGTGGTTGATCACCAGGAATCTCCCACTTTCCTGCAACAGCAGGATAAGACAGTCCAATCTTTCCCCATTTCTCAACAAAAAAAAATTAAAATTAAATACAATGTCAGTATTCACAGTCCAAGCAAGAACCAAAAAGTACAACGAGGCCTCTTCATTTCATAGTACCAGGTCTGACTCTTTGCAGAATCCCTATATATTCCCAAAGGGAAACATGATGGGTATTTTGAAACCATTCAACTAAAAGGAGTATTTGGCTTGCAAGCAGGGAGGTGGCAAAGTCTGTATTCCTTATTCATGACCCAACATTTTACTCAGGAGTACAACACTGCAATACTGTTATGCCAAAGCCTCACCACACAGCGATTGTACACCATCAATTAACTACAGCTGCTGAAAACCTTGGAATGCAAGCCTTTCCAAAACTGCCTCCACAGGACACTCTGGCACTTCAGCTTCAGGAAGGAACAATAGCCTTATTTTCTAGCTAGAATTCGACTGCAGCTTTCACCTTTTCAGACAGGTCTAAAGCCCAGATCATTTGGTTAGTGCTTGGATCCTGCCCTAATCAGAGACATGATTTCAGTTCTGAACCCTAAAGCCATCTTTTCAATGAAATAAAGCCACTGAACAAGAATGGCTCACGAGGCCTTTGTACAGATGGACAAAGACAGACACACAGGCAACAGCACAAGTGGGCTGAAAAACCGCTGAGCCAGGACAGAGGATTAACGCCTGCACGGAACCTCAACGCTGCTTGCTTTAACTTATCCGCTCCAGCTGGAACAAGCACAAGTGCATCCCCAGAAGAAAAAAACCTCCAGATTGTAGCAATTTTTCCCCAAAAAGGCTCTAGGCTGGGTTCTGATGGTGTGAGGCTGCAGAGGAAGGCATTTTGTCTCCAACAGCAGAGTGATATGATGGCTTCCACTCAGCCTCCTGCTACCTATAGGGAACTTCAAATTTGTGCGCAGAAAGACAAATCGGGGCAGATCTAACTGGCACAGCCCACAAAAAAAAAAAAAAAAAAAAAAAAAAAAAAAAAAAAAAAAAAAACGAAAAAAAAGAAATTTTAGTAA
>VZRX01008998.1:0-11173 GCA_013398075.1 Notiomystis cincta | reverse complement strand
GCCCGCGCGGGCCCGAGAGCATCCCCAGAGAGCAGCCCGCCGAGAGCGTCCTTCGAGGGCATCCTCCCGCGAGCCCTCCCTCCACAGCATCTCTCCCAGAGCGTCCCCCGAGTGCATCACTCCCAGATATCTCCCCCGGAGCACCTCTCCGAGCCCTCCTCTCCCGTGTACGTGTGAGGTGGGTGCGGGGCGCGGGCCTCAGCTCCATCCGATCTCTGGATCCAGGAGGCATCTGTTCCAAGCATGGCAGAGCTGAACACGACGAGCCTCATGACCTGGGGTTACCTTTTTTAGGTTTTTTTCTTTATTCCAGGCACTCCATAATCACTCTATGAATATTGACCCCATCATTCATTGTGACCAAAACTTGGAATTAGACTAGATAGAGGGAAACTCGGACCTTGACACCCATCTATGCTTCAAAGAACCCACCTGGAGCACTGTGTCCAGTTCTAGGGGCCTCAGCACAAGAAGAATATTGACCTGTTGGAGAGAGTCCAGAGGAGGCCAAAAATAATTGGAGGACTGAAGCACCTCTGCTCTGGAGCCAGGCTGGGAGAGCTGGGGGTGTTCACTTGGAGAGGAGAAGGCCCCAGGGAGAGCTCAGAGCCCCTGCCAGGTCCTAAAGGGGCTCCAGGAGAACTGGAGAGGGACTTTGGGCAAAGGCCTAGAGTGCCAGGAGAAGGGGGCATGGCTCCCCACTGCCAGAGGACAGGGTTAGGTGGGATATGGGGAAGAAATTCTTCCCCGGGAGGGTGATGAGGCCCTGGCACAGATTGCCCAGAAGAGCTGTGGCTGCCCCTGGATCCCTGGCAGTATCCAAGGCTAGGTTGGACAGGGCATGGAGCAACCTGGGACAGTGGGAGGTGTCTCTGCCCCTGGCAGGGGGTAGGAATGAGATGAGCTTTAAGATTCCTTCCAGCCCAAACTGTTCTGTAATTCACCCTTAGGTGAGGTCAGAGACGCGGGACACTGGCTTTGCCAAAGACTGTGTCCTGTGACAGCTGTGACATTTCTGCTCTGTAAATTCACAAAAGGACTCTGATCACCACTACTGCCAAGCTGCTTTCTCAAGTATTAGGTTCATACAAACATACCATATGTTTTCGTAATTAAAATTCAAATAAATAAAGAAGAATAAAAAGAGAAGGTTTACCAAGTAATTATTCCCTGAGATTTCTGAGGGAAAGGAAGCTGATTGTAAGGCAACCATAATTAGTTCTTCTTTTAATTAATTAATTTTTAGTTAAGAATTATTTTTAAAAAAACCTTTTAAAATAAGAAACCAGGTAGTTATTGTCAATAAAATAGCTGGTGTTTTATTTTTACAAATCACACTTCACTAATAATTCAGCCTCATGGATGCATTTGATCTTTCAGTGGTTTGCTTTTAGAAGCATTCAAATATCAGTGATATTTCTAGGACTTGCAATTGTGGCATGAAACACAGATTTGTGTGATGTATAGAAATCCCAATTCCTGAACATTAGTCCTGTTTGCTGGGCCCTGCACCTCTCTGCAGATGGAGATTTGGTACACAGAGAGCAGCCTGCAGTTACCAGGAGAAAAGCAGGGAAGGTGAAGAGCTCTGACACCTTCTCCTACTTATTACATAAATTGACCTAGAACTCTCTTCCCAGCAACGGAAATTCCCACCTCTGTGTAGAAAGAGGATACGATTCAGGCTAATGAGAGGGCTAAGTGTGGCTGGCAGCATTTCACTCTGCAGGTGGACAGGAGAAAATGGGGAATATTCTAGAGCTGACCAAATACTAACCCCAAAATCTACAATCAAGAAAAATAGGGGGAAAAAAAGAAAAGAGACTGGATTTCCCCATCTGCCAGGCCTTATCAGAGGGAAGTGGGAGTCTGCATGTTCTCGGGTGCAGGGAGCATCCCACCCTGGCCTCAGGAGGACACACGAGCACTGCCAATCTGCACTGGTGTCCCCTGACCCTTTCTCAGGGCTCCACAGATGAAACAAGACCTGTTCTCACAGCTGAGTTTTTGTGCTGTCCATTGCCAGATGGTGCCCAGGGCTCTTCCTGTGTCCATTTGTCTACTGAAAACTTAGCAATAATTTGCATATCACAAACTTAATCCTGATGCACTATCAAGTGCTCTGAGTCTTTTATATGGATGATCTTTAATATTATTAAATTTATTTCCATTATTAAATTGGAAAGAAAAGGCTTCTTGCCACTTCTGCTGTTTGACCTTGCCCAGCTTCCCTGTGGTTGCCCTGCTGCCCCGGCTGAGTGAGCTGAGCAGTGGTGTGGCAGCAGGGCAGGACTGGGGCCACTCCGCTCTCAGGCAGTGCCACACCTGCAGAGCAGCATGGCAGAGCGTGGGCAGCTCTGGGGCTGGCCCACAGTCTGACCCAGCACTCCATGGCAGGGAACAATGGCCCATGCCAGCAGAGGGATGCTGCCCAGCTTTTCCTCTGCCATCAGGAGCTGTCATTCCAGGCCTTCCCAAGTGTCAGTGACCACAGAGGGCACAGCTGGGGAGAGATCTCCCCTGTCCTGTGCTCAAGCAGCCCCAAGCCAGCCTCCTGTCCCAAGCTCACACTCCAGGTGGACTGGAATGAAACCCAAAATACTGACTCACTCTTTGTTTCTGCCATCCATCCAAAGCCCTCAGCCAATGGGAACAGCCACCTGCAGGCTACTTTTCCATAAGGGAGAAGGTCTGTCCTGTGCGGATGACCTCACACTGAACAGGCTGCACAAAGAGGGCGTGGAGTCCCCCTCACTGGGGGTACTCCAGAACTGTCTGTGGACACAATCCTGTGCCAGGTACTCTAGAAAGACTCTGCCTGAGCAGGAGTGGTTGCACCAGATGACTCACTGTGGTCCCCTCCCACCTTCCCTACCCTCTGATAAGCTATTTTATGGGTTTGCCTCTACTTTCCTCAGTTTATCCAGAACAGAAGCATGTTATTGATTCTCCTGCTGTCCTGGTTCAGCCTGTGTCAGCCAGCAGACACACAGACACAAGGATGTTGTATTACCAACACAGCATACTACATCAGTGTGCTTTATTACCAAAGGGCATGGAAAAAGATGAACAGTTGCAGTTTTCCTGATGGTTAGATCATCAACCATCATCAGAGCAAGCTAGAAGCAGCTTCACTCCTGAGAGCTGACTGCTATGCAGATGGCATTGGAGATTATAGCATGTTTCAACTGCTACCTCAGACAGTGATCTTAATCAAGCCTTTGGAGAACTGCTCTTTACAGGAATGCAAGCCAAGATGCTCATCCCCTGGGTGAAGTTCCCTCTCTATGCACGGTGCTGAGTGAGACACACATTGCCCCAGAGCACAGATGGGCATTTCCACTTGACAAGAAGATTAACACAGATCTGTCTTTGAGTCCCCTCTCTTCTGGCAGGAACAGTCAGTCACTCACCAACACAGAGCAGGACAGTTTGTCCCAGTTAATAGCTAGAGTTAGTTTTAAAAGGGAGAAAAATAGCTATTTTCTCTTAATAACAGCCATTATTCTCTTTCCGTGTTTGTTAGTTTTGAGTGAGGAAGTTCAATCCAGTTCAACCAGCTTGACTTTCAGCTTCTCAGATACTGAGAGATTTTTTTATTTGTTTAAAATAAATGCCTGTAGGGGACCGTGGAAACCTCTATACTGGTCTCCAGTTTTCTATTAACTTGTTTTCTTACATAATTTATAACCTCACTGAAATCAGCTCAAATACCTATTGAGAGCTACTTGCAATTGCATCTGGGTATGCTCTTACACCTGCACATGTGCTATGGGCCCTAATGTAGCATTGTGTAGTAATTGTGTTTTCTTTGAAAAACCAATCATGATCCTTTAGAAACCCAGTTTCACAATGTACTCTCAGTTAGGTCATCTGTGTTCTGTTCTAACTATTTTTTTATAGACACAATATAGATACAGTAGTTCAAGTATCATAGAATCCTAGAATCCTATAAGGATCCAAGGTCATCTCATTCCACCTCCTGCCACGGGCAGGGACACTTTCCGCTGTCCCAGGGTGCTCCCAGCCCCATCCAACCTGGCCTTGGGCACTTCCAGGGATCCCGGGGCAACCACAGCTTCTCTGGGCACCCTGTGCCAGGGCATTGCCGCCTTTATAGTAAAGAACTTCTTCCTAAGTACCAGTTGATCTCAAATTAAGGGTTGGACTTGATATTAAAGGTCTTTTCCAACCTTAATGACTCTGATTCTACAATTTGAAGTTATTGAGTTAATACAAACTAATCACAAAGGCGTAAAGAAGCTTCTCTGTATGTCAAAATGAGAGATGCTGTTGGCAAACTCACCTTGCAGGTCAGGGAGGCAGGCAGCAAGGGGTGGGAAGGTGTTTGTCACCCTGGGCTCCACTGATCTTTGTTTGCTTTGCAGTGTGACACTGGTACAACACATCATTCTAACATGCATGACAAGCTTAGACTGAAGAAATGTTCCATGTTTTTAATTCCTACAGATTTTAATAGGCATAACAATGTGCCACCACATTACCTCTCAGGTTCCTTAAATAAACAAGCTTAATGGTGCTGCACAGAAGTTAATGGGCAGTATCTTCGTTGCTGTATGGATTTATGAGGTGTGATTGCTGCTCCCCAGTGCAGGAGCCAGCTGTGCCCAGGGAATTGTGTTCAGGCCTTCCTGAAGGGCAGCTTTGTCAGCAAAAATACAGTTATTTTACAATTCTATGATTTACATCGAGCATCATCTCTCCATGCCACTTCATGAAGGTGTTTATTTTTCAGACAGGCAGCCTGTCACCTTTCCCACCCCAAATCTGACCAATGATGGGTAGCTGTTTTAAAATAACTGCATAATTCCAAAGTTTGTATTTAATTATTTATCTGCTTTTCTTTGCCAGAAAACAATGGCTTTCAGCCTGCCATAAATCCAAATGAATGACCCAATTAATTTTCCAATGCTCCTGTGTGGCCACAGGGATTGCACGAGTTCAAAGAGTAGATTGGGGTTTTTAAAACCTCTTTTGCTTCTTGTGCCATTTCCTGCTATGATCCCTCAGGTACCTTTATAATGAAAACAAAATAGATGGAAAGAGCAATGTAAGAATTAGATCAAAACAAGGAACAGGGCAAAATAGACCAAATCAAGGAGTTGAATGTGACACTTAATAGCACGGTTAGGACTTTCCAAAATGTTAATGCTTAAGTTGAGCAAGTGAATAGCCTTTACGTTTTATTTTTAGCATGAAGATGTATTTTATCAAAGAGCCCATCTCACACATTGTGTTGCAAAATAGGCAGATTTAAGACATAATGATAGTGCCATCATTGTTCCTAATATAAAAGATGGGGCATAAGTTCTTCTAACTTTAATAAGAACATCTGCTGATCTCGTCTCCATGCGATGCTGCTCGTTATACAGAGCTCCGTGATCCTGGCTTTTCCATGGACTGAAGAAGTGTTGAGAGCACAAAACCTCAGCACAGCCTCCCCCTCCATGCAGTGTGCATTCAGTGACAGGGCTCGTGTCACAAACGAGACCGCAGCGGCGCCATGCTGTGAGTGAGGATCGTGCCCATTTGCCTGACTGGTTCCAGTGACACTGAACACTCCACTGAGAGGAACAGCCAGAAGTTACAAGTACCTCTACAATGGCATTAACCTGAAGTTAAAACAATATTTACAAATGTTAACCATAGAAACTGTGTCACACATGGATGGCAACAAAAGACCAGGGGAGTGGACACCTGTGCTCCAAACAGCCTTCATCCTCCACCCTCCACATGAGAAGCCTCCTGTTTAGTACACTGACACTTCATTTTTAAATGCTTTTCAGTGAGCAGCAAACACCATTGGCTTCCAGAGTGAAATCACCACAGGGACACACAGAGCTCCAAGCCTCTTTAGGAGTCACAACAAGGACAAGGAACTTCTTGCAGTCCCAAGGTGACCAAGATACATGAGCAGGCCTTCCAGTGCTGACTGCTCTGCTGGAATGCCAGGGGGTCACTGGAAAGCAGGCAGTGCAGTCGGGATAAAGAGGTCCATCCATGGACTCAGATCCCGGACATGGAGTGTGGGCTACACAGGAGAGGTGGCCTTGTGTCATCTCATGCAGTCGTGTGCAGTTGCTCAGTATAATCTTGCTCCTATCTCTGCTGGATCCCCTGCAAACATCTGAAAAAGCCATAGAATCAGTAAGGTTGGGAAAGCCCTCTAAGGTCATCAAGTCCAACCATTAACCCAGTACCACTTTATTCACCAGTAACTGAAGTAGCACATCTACACCTCTGTTAAATCCCTTCAGAGATGGTGACTCTACCATTGCCCTGGGCAGCCTGTGCCAGAGCTGGACAACTCTTTCAGTGAAGAAATTTTCCCTATTACCCAATCTAAACCTCCCCCAGGGAAACTTAAGGCTGTTTCCTCTTGTTCTGTCACTTGTTACCTGGGAGAAAAGAAACCCCCACCTGGCTATGCCCTCCAGTCAGGGAGTTGCTGAGAGTGAAAGGACCCCTCCTGAGCCTCATTTTCTCCAGACTAACTCAATTTAAGCTGCATCATCCTTTTAGGCAGAATTACATGTATGACTTTTTTTCTTGTAGTAAGAATTAGTGGAGAGACACTGGACACAGTGCACGTGTATTGCAGAGTCACAGCCAGCTCTGAATTGCTTGTACAGCTCTGAACAGAATTTTGCTCTTACTCTTATGCCTTGTAAAATAATGCTTCAGAAGAATGTTGATATATTACCAGTTTTCAGTATTTGATGAATATGTATGGCACATTGCTGTGTCAAAAATTTCCTTCTCATCTGCCAGTCTAACACAATAAAAAAGAAATTGAGAAATACCATGGTGTAAAGAAGCTGCAATTACCATTTCCAGTTCCCAAGAGGAAGCCAGAAAATCCATTGAAGACACCTCAGACCACAGACAATAGATTCCAGGACTGAGTCCTTTGTTCTTTTTCCTTCTGTTCCCAGACAACAGCAAAAGGCTGCACGTGAGCCCTTGATCTCTCGACTCTGCTGAGAGAGGCACCCTGCATGAGGAGGGGTTTAGGGAGAGCCTCTGAGACCTCTCAGTTACAACACAGCTCCAGAAATAAAAACAACATATCTCACTTTGGATACCAGACACCAAGGCCTGGAGTTCAGGTTCAGGTGTTAAAGTTCAGTATTTTCAAAACATCAGACATCATTCATTAGACAGTAGTATTTGATAATTTGGAATAAGTGAAGTGTTGGACAAACATACAAAACTAAAACTCTGTAAGATTTGCAGAGCAACTACTTTATACTTAACAACAGATAGTTTAGATGACAACAGAGTGAAATTGTCCTGAATTTCCAGGTAGGCTCTAAACACAAGTGCATAGCCTTGGCTATGTCTGAGCCAAGGTTTCAATTCTGATTTAATTGCACTGACTGGCCATTGATTTAAATGAAGGCAGGATCAGCATGTGATTTAATAATTTTCCTGTTTAATTGTGGATCTGCTCACTGTCCCTCTGCTTATTGAGTAAAAACATGCAATGTAAAAACAAATGTGAGGTCTCCCACCCAGATAGATCCCAAAAATCTGCAAGGAAAATTAAAATATTATTTTAAATCTGAAAAATAAACCAAACATGACATAATTCTACCCATCTCTTGTCCTATATATCATAAATTCAAAGGTCTTAAGCCCATATTTTAACTTTTTCTTTGAAATTAATACACTACATGTTTTATTGCTTTTGAGAGGAGAAGAGATGATTACCAAAGTCCTTAGCAGCTATGCACCAGCACCCTTCTCATTAGAATTTATGGTACACTTTTGGGTTTACTTTCTGGTCAGGGATTTGGCCCATTTTCAAGACACAGTGACAAGTGGTTGTGTAATTGAAGAGTAAGTTTACAAAACGATGCATGTGAGCCAAAATCACTAAGCTCCACCAAGTGGCATAAGAGAGAAGGTGTTGCCATAACGTCGGAGCATTAGAATGGTTTCAGAGGAGCTGCCATAATTCAGTGTGCAACTACCTGTGCTCTCTAACTCACACGTGGTAGGTGACTAGAGCCTTGAGGGAAAGATTCCCTGCAATATAATTATTATCCATGTACTATTCAACTTGCAGTCCTGCAGTACAGGTCTACTCATCCATCCCACTGGTTACTATGGAGTCATGGAATATCCTGAGCTGAAAGGGAGCCAGAAGGATCATACAGTCCAACTCCATATGTATCTGTATTTTGAGCTGTAGACACATCATGTCCTTTAAAATGTATGTCATTAGATAAATATTATAAATAAATTCAAGCAGAAATAACAAGTTCCTTGTCAATAGAGTGCATATTTGTCTGCTTAGCTCTACTGCCAAATATTTCAGTGATCTTCTCAATTCAAAACTGCATATTAAGAACACCTGCATGTTACAGGTTATTTTGACAAACATGTAGGAAATGTTTTTCCTGCAATACTGCCACATTAGATTTAGTAAAAATAGATCAAGTAATTCAAACTGATCTGCCAACAAGGCAAACATGGTTGTATACAATTTTGCAAGCTCTTTGCAGACCTTTTTTTTATGAGGTGAATCATGCAAGTGTCACACTCCTGCATGACCACTTGCAGAATCAGTGCCTCTATGGACATACACATCTGCTCCACAAACCTCTGGTGTTGCTCATTTCTGTGCCAGCAGTGTATTGGGCAGGACACACATGGTGTTACCAGCACCAAAACCAATGATGGCTCCTGCTCTGGAATGTTTCCAGACTTTAAATTAACTCATATTCCTTTTTGGAAACACTAGGAGAAGTATAGGGCAGGCAAGAGAAACCCATGAAGACAATGGGGTGCCACAGCTGCCGATAGTCTTGATCTCAAGGCAGGACCACCTTCAGAGCTCTGCCCCAACCCACAGGTTCAGGTTGCAAATTCCACTCTGGTGTCATTACACAGGTCTTAAGTTAGAATTGGGTTGAGCTCAAAAATGTGTCTGCTTTTTCCACGTCTATCTGCTGATGTGATAAAGGCCATCATTTTCATCCAGAAAAAAATCCCCAACAATCTTCATTGCACAGAACTCCAAGGGTGTTACTTCTAGAATCACTTAACATTTTTAATGTCAACCCTTGCAGGATGTTCTCCCCTCTGAGGGAATCATTCAGAATTGCAGTGCTCCCCCAGAGCAAAGATAGAGGCTGAACATACTATGGGAAAGGAGCCAACACCCTGGGACATAGTCCCATAGTGAGAGTAATAGTAAAACTCCATTACAACTACTCACAATACTCTTGTCAGTAGTGGTTCAAGGGGTCTTTTGCCCTTTGTTTATTTTTAAGGGGACCATTACATGCCATATAACATATTTTAAATTCTGAATTTGACATGGGAAATAAGCCAGAGATGCTTTGGTGTGCCCAGAGCATAGAGGGAGAGAGCACAGAGGGAAAATAAAAGCAGCAACTACTGCTCAATTCCCTGACTGAGCTGGTGTGATGGAGAGTGTGGTGGTAGGATGAGTGAAGCCACCATTGTGGCCACGAGGCATCTCAGGGTGCTGGCTGCTAATCAGTCTGGGACAGCAGTACCACAAGGCAGGGAGGGAAGGAAGAAAAAAACTGCGAGAAAAAAACCCTCAACAAAACAACCCCAAACAAAAAAAAGACTGGAATAATTCAGGGTAAAGCACATGAGAAAAATAGGTAGTTACCGTCTTACAGTGCGGATGTTAGGGTTAGCAACTTGGGAGCTACTACAACTAAATTTAGGTGTCCCATCTGGGCAGAAAAGCCCATAAGTAGCTCACTCTTCTCATGATTTCTCTTTGAGGAAGCAGGTCTGCCATCAGCAAAAATTTTGAAAACACATTAGAAAATATCCTCAAGAGATTAGATGCTTTTTACAGAAGAGTCTATGAGCTACTGAGACTTGTAGATAGAACTTGTATGAAGTCGGAACACCGAAAGGCAGGAAATCCCTGGATGACAATGTGATAACCTGAAGAAATTGGATCCCCTGTTCTCCTCTCCAGATGCCTGTTGATTCTTGTAGTCAGTTATTTTCTGAGTTGGGATAACTAAACCTTTTTACAGACACATTTAAATTCTTATTCCATATAATATCTTATCAAACAAACCATGGTTGTCATAGCATGAAGCTGTGCCAGGGCAGGTTTGGGTTGGAGATCAGGGAAAGGTTCTTCCCCCAGAGGGTGCTGGGCACTGCCCAGGCTCCCAGGGAATGGGCACAGCCCTGAGGCTGCCAGAGCCCCAGGAGAGTTTGGACAGCGTTGCCAGGGATGGACAGGGTGGGGTTGTTGGGGGGTCTGTGCAGGGACAGGGGCTGGACTCCATGATCCCTGAGGGTCCCTTCCAGCTCAGCAGACTCTGTGGCTGGATGATTCTATGTTTCATTAGTGTCTTGCTAGGCAGACCAGAATGACTAAACCTCAGCTAAACCCTGAAAGCTATCTAAAAATAATACTAGATTTTAATCTTTGCCCAAGATAATTCAAGGTATTTTTCTCCCTCTCACATATTACTTGTCTCTGTAACGTCAAGACTGACATTAAAAGAGCTCCCTAGCACAGGGGAGAAGCTATTACTATGTTCCCAGGGTTTAAAGATGAATGCCTCTCAATATAAAAGTTTCCTAGCAACACGTGTTCTCAGCCCCGAATGAATTCCAGAGGCAGTGGTGCTTTCAGCGTGCTCTCCATCGCTCCATCTCAGGCAGTCGCTCTGCTCTGCTGCCGTTCCTGCTTTCACATCCCACAGTATTCCAGAGCAGCAGTCTCCTTTTCCCGGCTTCAGCTTCTCACTGTCTCCCACTTTGCTCTTCCACGTGAAAATATCTACCCATCCTTGTCTGGTGATGTGTATCTGTTGCTTTTCTCCAGCGTTTTGAGGAAGTATCTCCTTTTTCCTCACTGAATATCAGTCTCTAGAGTATTTCTGGCTCTCACATTACTTAGACTGCACATACTCCAAACCAGGCAGCTCTTTTATCTGTGTTTGGAGAGCTGTGGAAAGCTGAAGGATGGGCCTGGATCAGTGCCACAACCTGCTCACCCGCAGCACCACATTTTCCAGCACTGGGCATGAGCACGGAGCACCTCCCACACCAGGAACTGCATCCCATGAGAGAAATAAACATGGAAAAGAGCTTATCAAACATGATTTTTTAATATGCCTGTAGAAGAAAAGGAAAG
>VZRX01008997.1:63170-84351 GCA_013398075.1 Notiomystis cincta | reverse complement strand
CCCCCCCAAAAAAAAAACCAAACTAAACTGTAGCACACATATCTCAGTAGATTTCAAGCTCAGCCCAATCTCATTTGGCAAAACAATCCTCAAATTTTGTAAGTACTGATGAACTCAATACTTGCTCTGTATTTACTTTATGCAGTAAACAGAGACCTTAAGCATAAGGCAAATTTCAGCTAATGGGTAAATAAAATTTTACTTGCAGAAAGTTAACTTTTTTGCTGAATTTGAATAGTGGGAAACCAAGACAAATGAAAACAACAGCTTTCCCCAGCACCTCGAGTGGCACAGGGTAGGTGGGGAAGGGCAAGTGTGGTCAGCATGTCACAGTTTCTCCCTGGTGCAGCCTCCACTGCCTTGTGAAGCAACTTTACACAGCAAGTAAGGACAAGCTGTACCAGAGTGTGCTTCCTCATGCTCCCACCACACTGCCAAAGGCAAGAATCAATGGGAAAATGCACTCCTATCAGACACAGAAAATGTACGTTTCGTAGTACACATATTGCATCCATCAGTGCCAAAATATTAATGTCACATTTGCAGTATAAAAATGAAAGGTTCTCTTCACTGTACCATGCAAAAAACCAAATCTTCTTTTTAAGTTCAATATTTACTTGATTTGAAACATAACCTGGTAGTAGGCTTTGTGCTATTTGTCAACTGTCTCAAAACTGAGGATCTATTCCTGAGTAAACAGGCAAAATCTTTGTGTATCAGTATCCCGTTATGAAGATTTTTCTCCATGATTTTAAAAATCCAGATGTAATTTACTATCTTGATTCTAACAATTCTATCAGAACCTGACTTCAGCTGAAATACAACAAAAAGTCTCCAGCTCTTACTAATGCAAATAATAAAGCAAGCTCAAGTAACTTTTTGAACACTGTGAATAACAGTGTAAGATTTTTGTAAGCTGTTGTTATTTAAACACACTACCAATTTCCATCTATAAGAATCTTCATTGCTGAAGGCTGAAGAAACGTGAGTGCCAGCAACTTTTGTCTTCAATTAACTGCATCTAATGGCCGTGCATATCCTATACTCTGGAGGTTCTTCTCCTGGAGGTTTTCTCTGCCTGACTCCTCACTCCACTCTGCTGCATGGATCAGGAAACATCACAGAGGGGAGAGAGTCAGTATTGCCACTGTTGACTGGCCTTCAGCTGCTGACACAGTGATCAATCCAGTCCCTTCTGGGATCTTTTTTAATCGCAGGGCTGTGCCCTATGGAAGTACACATACATGCACACAGCCCTGATAGAGGAAAAACATTCAGACTGTTATGCAGAGACCACTGGGTTCAAAGCATACATTCAGCTATTAGCCCCCAGATCTGAGGTCTGTGGAAACAGGTTTTACATGGCTTTTGAATCCTTCCAAATGCCTATACTCCCAGCCTGATTTAAGATACACATTACTCTGAATTCTTAAGAAAACCATTCTCTATAGGATGCTGCTCTCCTGTTTAAGAAAATGGCTACTTTTTCCAAAACAACCTGATGTTGTACAAAGATGCAGGAAAATATTTATGTTGTTGCTCTGCAGCACTCACTATGCTACTCACAATTACACAGGTATTCACAACACTAGGCCACAGGCTGGATTTGATGATCTCATTAATTGCTTCTGTGGTACACAAAAAATGTAACTGCAAACAGAGCACATAAAATCTATCAATTCTAAACTCTGTAATTTTTTAAAGTGTCTTTCTTAGTAAAAGCACAAACGTGCTTCCTAAATTCATGGTGGTGTTTTAAAGCCACTGCCATCAGCAGTGAAACTCGTGAACCAGACAGAAGTCCCTCCACGTGCCAGACCTCACTGTGCACTACAACAAGCTGGCTGTCAGGTTCGAGTGACCACTTCTTCCACATGCCAACTACTCTCTGTTCTTCTTGCTAAGAAGATGCCAGCTGGCTGTAGACTCTTGGAACTTGCACTGTCACAAAGTTCCCTGCTTCGGCTTGTACCACTATTTTCAGAAATGCCAGTGGAGTTTCCACTACTGCATACTTGACCTTTGACCATCAAAAGAGTTTAGCAGAACTGACAAACCTATCAAAAAATGCTGAAATTATGTGTTCCATCCCTCTTTCTCTTCCCTTGCCCAAGATGCTCTTGCCCACTTTTTGGTTGACTAATCTGTGGCTTAAAAGATCAAAAACACCAGAACTCAAGAAACACCTGTGATAAAGGAAAGCACACACCCCAACACATGAAAAGACAGAAAGACCGTGTATTCTATGAAAAAAATAAAAACCCAGCAGAAAAGACCACTTGCTACCAGTAATCTGGAGTTCTCCAATACCGATTGTAGCATCCGGTAGTAACACAGCCCATGCACATTATTCAGAATAAAGGACACTGTCTTGAGGGAAGCACCAGCTCAGAGAACAATTGTTTGATTCCTCTAGCAACTAACCTAGCACAATGGAATCTCAGCTTTTTCTCAAAGTCATAATAAGTCATTTAATCTTCTTATTCTAGCCAGAACATCAAACATAGTAAAATATATTTATACATATTCATATGTTGTAGCTTTGCTTATAAATTTCACTTGACTATTGAAACAAACTCAGCTAAACTCAGCACACTAAGTCAAACCAAATTTTATCTTTATGTCATATTCAGCATGCATTATTTCATTATACCACCTTAATTGTCACTGCTTAGGTCCAGTAGTATTGGAAAAAATAATGAATAATACACAATGTAGAATACACAATGCAAATTACCTCTGCATTTTAATTCTTAGAACCACCCATCAAGTCCAGTCCCCTATGCATTCAGCATTTTGGAAAATAGAGGTTTTCTTACACTTACTCCTATAGCACAAATCCTTTGTCCAACTACAGTTCTTTTTACATTTCCGTGCTGCTACTGTTAAATAAAATATTTTAGAATAGAACTGCTGCTCTATTATTTTGCTATATTCATCTGAAATGTCTCATATTTTTATCTTTTAACAGTTGGAAATCTTTCCAATATTACAACTTTATTGATTCACGGCCATTATTTTAGATCCATCTGATCCAGGGTCTCCATTGCTTTCCTTCTGGGCCAGCTCTCCAGGCCAGCTTTCCCAGGTCCCTTGATACTCACACTGAAGTGTTTATAAAAGGCAGCCACACTGTATTGCAGTTTCTACGGTGTGGTGACAAATACAGCAGCTTTGACTGCTGCTTGATGAAACAGGCTTTACTATAACTCTGAGATTAGCTCAGAGCTGGTCAGACCAGGTGCTAATAGCACCAGGTCTGTGGGTTCAATCCCTGTATGGGCCACTCACTGAAGAGTTGGACTGGATCCTTGTGGGTCCTTTCCAACTCGGAATATTCTGATTATGTAATTATCCTTGTAACCACAAATGAATTCCTCTCTCTGAACATCAGCAAGCAGAACTGCAAGCCCCATTTCAGCTATCATTTCACTGCAAATTTGTGAAATGAGAATAAAGTTTCTGTATCTTCATTTAACATCCTCCATCAAATACGTATGCTTGATGGCTCATAACAATCCTGTGACCAGCAAATACACAATCTTTTTTTCCTCCTGTCACTGTCAGCTAATTCACTAGTCTATAAAGCAAACCTATACATGTATAAAACTGGTAAGTCACAAATAGAAGCAATTTGCCTTTGGGCTGGCCACAGCCTTTGGTCTGTTTAACTCTTCTGTGCCTCCCAGCTCTGGATTTGCTGATAGTCAAGTCCCCAGGGATTGTTACTGACTTTAGTGCTGGCTCATGTAAAGCACCTAAACTAGGTTCGTCATGACTGCATCTCACAGGAACTGACTCTTCCAGCAACAGAGGGGTTTTCTTCCTTTGAAAATACTTTATCATCTAAAACGTTGCCTTCTCTCCACATTAATATGAACAATAGTCACAATGAAAAAACAAGCAGAATTCACTGGAACTCCTTCTCTCACTCTGCCAGTTAAATCTGTGAGAGCTGGACTTTAGAGCAGTCATAGAAAGTTACACCAAAGGTACATCTGCCACTGAAAGCCAGACAGCTTCACATGGAGATTGAAGTCTTTAAGAACTGGGAAAGCACAGAACAACATAATAGGATGACTACAGGTAACATAGTTCCTACACTTTGCTAATTCCAATTTATTATTTATGGTCATGGTTACACTTGACATCCAGTTTTTATAAAAACACCTTTTTGGATCCCAATTTCCTAGGTCTAACTAGATTTATCTGTCAGTCTTTGGAGCTACTTACTTTTCCTAAGGCATAAGGCAAGTAATGTGATATGGTTGTGAAAATTGTTTCACCTGAGTAATGTGCCCACAAGTTCATTACAACATCATGCATGCTTTCACAGTTTTCCTTAAAAAAAAAAAAGGCAAATTTTAAGAAGTTTACTGAAATTAAACATATGTTGCTGTTTTCACAGATTTATTGCTTCAATAGCACATTGTAAATGGACTCCACTGTACGCTCTTATTTTGGCAGCAGTTATCCTGAACTATAGTTTAGCTGTAGTTTGTTTCAGTCAAATTAGTTATGTAAAAACACTGGAATGGCCTCAATGTTTTAAAAAACAGAATTTTTCTCAAACCTTTTATAATCTTGCAATGAGAATGCACAGAATAGTTTAAGCATACCTAAAAATTTTCAAAATCACTAATGCACCATAATTAAAAGTTCATAAAACTAAATCTTAGAAGATAAATAAGACACTGATGATGAATGAAACCCTATAGTTCTTATGATAACTCATCCTGGAACAACTATAGAAACCTTATAAACAATTATTACCCCACACAGAGTGTCCCATGAATTGTATTTACATGTGCTGTTCTTTTTCTCTGTAGATACAAGACTAACCTTTTCCAGTTTGAGGTAACCAAAGTATCTTTAATAACACTTCCTTGAAAACTACTCCCATAAGGCAATTCTAAGTGCTAATTTCAAATGCTTAAAACAGAAAAGGAACAAATATGAAACACAAACTCCTAAAGCTAAATGTACCTTTTCTGTTGCTTAGCATGTTTTTCTAAAAAATGGATGGCAACCAAACCATGTCTTGCTGCAGATAATTTATTCATAAGGTGTCACGTGAAGATAACACTGTTATGAATGATATGCACTAGAGGTAATAGTAACGCCCAGAGAATTAAAATTTTGGGGCTTGAACAGCTATGACCAGGCAAAGAGTGTCATCTACAAGCTGGATAAAAGTGTAGAGATCAGCAATAGCCAACAAGCATCCCAGTATCTTTACTAAAGCCATAGAATGACAGAAATGTGGGTCTCATGGAGATATCAACAATTCCCGTGACCTCATTTTAGAGCCATCAAAAAAAAAAAAAAAAGGGTATAAATATGTACTTATGAAGAGTTATCAGAATGAACTTCATGAAATTCATACAGGATGAATGCCAAGACTAGCTTCAGCCCCTGGGACAGATTCACCCCCAGGACTAGTACAGACTTCACATTACATGGATGGATGGATAGTGAGAAGATCTGCTCAAATGGTCCTGGTGGTCCTTGAGGGTAGTAGGTGTACAACAAAGGATCATACACAAATTAAGATAAAAAGCCTACTGAAAAATTTACATAACTCTCTGCAGTGTGACATACAATCAGTAAGAAAGAAAATTAATACAATCACCTTTGTCCACAATTAAAAAAAATTAAAACCAATGAACATAGAACACTGCCATTTTACAATTTCTAAAAGATATAACAGCTCATTCAGTACTTCCTCAGTTTTGGCCAAATAATCCCTATAATTCTGTTCTGCTGGAATTAGGTTTCCCCCCTAATAACAGCTGACCTATGCCACTGCCTGCATCAACATCAACACCTTCCCTAGAAGGGGGATATAGAATCATGCAATCATACTCGTCTGAGATATTTTACAACGTTGTTTACCAGTTGTCCCAATCTCTAAATTATAGTCCAGTTCTATTATTTAGTTTTATTCTGTCTTTGCTTTAAAGTTTGAATTCTCATCCTGTTCTGTCATTGACTTGCAATCTAAATTTTGGCAAGATACTTATTTATTCTTAACTAGCATTCTGTTTGGGAGTTATATGCTGAATACTGAAAATCTGAGACATTCAAAACTAGTGGCTATATTTTAAGAATTTTACATAAATCACAATTTAAAGCCTACTTTTCAACTGCAACATCTATAAAACAAAGAATCCCAGTTGCATGGTAACACGTAAAAATACTTGAAAAATATTTAACAGAATAATAAATACTCAATGATTTTTCTCCTGTTACCATGTTGCACAGCTAAAATTACTGTGTAAATAAATATATTTTTTTACTAAGTTGCAGATATCAAGATTCTAGATACACAGCTATAGAATAGCTTTACATTTAATAATCTATCAAGGGTTTAAGTTCTACAGCCTTTCAAAGAGGAGGAAAAGGAGAGGGGAGTGAGACTACAGAATATAGGCATGGTCTGGAAATTTGAGTTTGCAGTATATGAACTTCCATTTTCCTTCACCTAAACAGTTTCATGTTCTCTCAAGAAAAGTATTCCACAATCATATCTTTAAAATCAAAGATCCAAAATTATTAATCCTTAAGGATTTCTACTTAGAAATTACAAACTAAGAAGTGCAGACTTAGCACAGGAATTTTCTTATTTCTTTTCTTTATGCAGAATTCTGGAAGTTTATGAGCTACAGAAAGCCTACTACTTCTAGCATAGGTAATTTAATTTACAAAATTTAAAAATCAAATTAGCATTTCTGATCCAAGTGCTACAAGGTATTGTTGAAATGGAACTCAATGTATGTGACAGTCAATTTAAAACCTGTTTTCAAGACATACAGGATTAATGGCACACTGAAAATACCCTTGATTTTTAAACTAACTTAAATTGGAAGACTGTTTTATTTATTCGCTACAAGGATTGACTAATACTAAGAAAAGAGACACCTATTGGCAAGTCAGACTTCATCAGCGGTGCAGCCATTTAATGTTCAGAATATCCATAATTGCATGCAAGGCACACTCTGTAATCTTTAAGTAAATAAATACAATAATTTCATCCTTAGATGCCTAAAACAATGCAGATTATATGGCAACCATGACTATGTCACAAAAGACAACAATATGTAACGTGCCAGCCCAACATGTAATAAATTAATGGTCTCTTTCTGATCACTTCTCCCTTCACTCAGTAGCTCCTACCATTTACCTTAGAAGGTTGAACAAATCTGTAAAACTAACTAGATCTTGGAATTATTTCTCTCTCTCATGTAGTTTGGCTTCTATTACAGAAGAAACAGAAGCTCCAAGGAAGGGCTAGAAAGCCTTAAAGGCTGACTATTTAGTTCAATAATGTAAGATGAATTACTAAAATCATAGAATGATTTGAGTTGGGAAAGACCTTAAAGATCATCTCATTCCAACCCCCTGTCACAGCAGGGACACCTTCCACCAGACCATGTTGCTTAAAGCCCATCCAGGCTGGCCTTGAACACTGCCAGGAATGGGGCATCCTCAGCTGCTCTGGGCAGCCTGTTCCAGCACCTCGCCACCTTCTGAGTAAACAATTTAATTTCTCATCTAAATCTATCTTTATTCACTTTTTAAGGCATTTCCCTTATACTGTCACTCCAAGCCCTTGCAAAAAGTCCCTCTCCAGCTCTTTTCTAGGCTTACAATCAGATTAGAAGAGACTTTCTCAATTATAGAACGTCAAAAGGGAAGACAAATGAGGCTGTTGTTATGGCCACGATGATAACTCTCAATCAGCTCTGGGCAATATATATTTAAAGCAAGATACAGTATTCCATCCTAGCTTTCTAAACACTACAATTTAGATCTGATTTCATACTGATTTAGATCAATGGCAGTGTTGTGATAGTAAATATATTTTCCATGATTAAGATTCTGAATTTATGCTATGTAGCAAAATCCATTGCCTATAGCTTTATGTTACAAAATTAATTTATTTAAAAATAACAAATAATGCATGGAGCTAGAGCTACAAAAGAGAAGACAACTAGAAGGCAATTTCTGTGCAAAAATAAAAAATTGTCCACCTAACTTATTCCTCCTTACTTGCAATAGGAAATTACTATCACTGTCTCAGAAAAAATTACAATTCTATTAAAAGAACATAGAAAATTTCTATACTCTAAATGATCATCGACAGACAGAAACTTTTTTTTTTTAAAAAAGAAAGTCCTTTCAGTGGTCTCCCAGCATTTTAATTTTCAGGTTTTGTATTTTGATCTGTCCTTATGAGGGCTGCAGAATTAGTTTTTCATTTTTCTCAGTTCTCATTTTCATGTAGGCATATGTTCCAAGAAGCTGGAAGTAATAAAAGGGCCATGTCTTCAGTTTGGTTCATTAAAAATACAATGATCAGAGCTGACTGTGGTTCAAGCACAGTTTCCACATGAATGAAAAAAAACTAACCACCATTACAAAAGGAAGCATTAACCAACTATCAAGGCTGCTAAACCTAATGAAAAAAATAAAAAATATCAAATGCTTGCGTACTATGGACAAAGATATTAATTTTGCCCCCTGTATAATCCTGTATCAAATATACATTTTATGTGGTTGAATGACTTCCACTCCATTGCTGGGGCATGCACCAACTGACAAATGAATAAAAATACTTCCTGTCTGTTGCCTGAAATGTTCTGAAAAGCCTCACTTTATTTTACTTCAAGAAGTATGCTGGAGCAATACGTTCAACCAACCACAGATGACTAATATGGGCCAATAAAATAAACTACAATCAAAGTGAAAAGCAACATACAATTATATTGGAACAAGCCTCACAGAGCCTTTTACTTGCAGAATTCCAAGAACTGACATAAAAATCCATTTTTAAAACAGCCACCTAACCTGTAAATTGTGTTTATCGTGTTGTCCTAACTAAATAAGGCATGATGTTAACAATCATTTGGTTTTGTCCATCAAGTACATACTGTATAAAATGGAACAAAACCAGTGACTTACTGTTAAAAAAAAAATAAAATTCACAAACCCAACCATAACTCCTTTCCAGAATAAATAGAAGAGGTTCTGTAAAGTGAGCCAGGATTCAAAAAACTTTATTCCATAAAACTTAAGTCAAAAATTCTTTACAATGAGCTGCTTTAGTGATATTTCAGATCACTTATTTTACAACAACTTTCGAGTAGTTATTAATACCATCTAAAAAAGTCTCTTTGCTCAGCTAAACATGACTAGTTATAGAAAAAGCAACACCTATGGAAACATATCACCTAAGGAAAAAATCCTTGCAATTAAAGACTCAGTGCTCATAAAGATGTTTCTTTAGAACATTTTGGTGTAATATGAGTAACTTCAGCAATTCTTGTGGTAAGACTAAAAACCACTCTTTTGGAGTATGAATCAAAGTGCTGTACCTTTAGCTAATGAAACAGCATTAAACCCATTTCTTTAGAGCAAGCCTGGATTTTATCCCATCAGAATCTAAAATGGTATTTTATGGAGGCAACAACATAATAATACACAAAGAATGAGCACTAAGCATTCTACACCTAGTCCCAGGAAGTTAAACAGGACATACCAACAACTGTGCATGTAATCTGCATTAGATAAAACACCTAGACTAGCACCAAGAAGACCAACACAAGGGATCCAAGCTTAAATTGATTCATCCATGTAAAACACTTAAATAGGGCATGTCAATGAGTTACCATTGTTCAAACCCATGTGCTTCCATTGTAGCCACAGAAGGATATGGCACAATTCCAAAACCCGCCCATGATTGTCCACAGAGAAATTTAATCTCTGCTAATCCTTACTGAAATATCCATCCACGACTCCATTATCCTGTTTTTATTTTTTCTGACAGAGAGGCTGAACTGCTCCTATTATTACTATTATTAAACATTATTTAATTCAAGGCAACACTCCATGAAACTCAGTTTCGTTCAAATCTGCAATTTGCCAAAATTACTAACTGTGGAAAACAGTAATTCAAGAAAGGAAAATAAAATATATTTATAGGTATAGAACTACAATTCAACAAATAAAGTTAGTCCTTCTATAAAATAAAGTTATGCTTAGGGTTTTTATATCTCTATCTAGAATTACATTAATCAAAACCAGACAGCTTTAAGAGAAATAAACAAGACTCCCACAACATTGCTTTAAAAAGTTAAAAATATGTAGAAATTATATTCTTCTATGACTCCTAACTGAAATTCTTTTTTTTTTCTAAACTATGCATAGTGTTTTGCTTTTAACTTCTAAACCTAGATCCTACTTTCCCTTTTTGAGGGAAAAAAATATCAGTTTACCTTTTCTTGCACAAAGAAACTAAAGCAGTGCTACCCTTAAGAAAGAAGGTACATTATCTAATTATTTTTCAAGAATTGTTATTTAAACTAAAAGAAGAAATATAAATTTGGATGAAGGGTTTTTTTCCTTTTAAGTCAGAGAGCCTGATTTCGTGTGCATAAGAACCAAAACAGTTATCAGAATGGACTTTTGACTCCAAGTATCATCAGTCTGACTGGTTGCTTTTAAATGAAGTTGGCTATATAAAATAAGCAAAGGATTTATCACCCAACATGAAACACAAAAGAAAGGAATAATTTCCTTCCATTATTTCCAATGCAAATGATTTAGTACTGGAAGAAAAAAAAAAAAGAACCTAAAGAGACATCCAAGAAATGTGTTGTTATTATTATGCTTCCTTAGATAGGTTACTACAGACGAAACAGGTAATCAGACAGAAAAAGGGAAACATTCTAGGACTGTCAACCAGAAATTAGAAAAGGAAGCTTTTCATATTCCTAACTGCATCCGTTTTATTCTATAAATCCTCTTCTACTTTAAACTCACTCACTACCCTCACATGTTTCTAAATAAATACTTGAGGTGAGGTCCACTGATGCCACAAAGAGCAAAAGAGATTGGTGATCTCTTATTTAGACACAAAATCACCTAAGCAACTTCCCATCTCCTAACTTACAATGATATTGTCAATTCTCAGAAGGTTTTCAAAAGGTGCACAAATTAGAAGAGTTTCACACACAGCTTACAAAAGAAACAGATATAGACAACTTCTTGTTTAAGACTATTTTTCAAAAGAAAATTAAGTAAGACATAATTAAATATTAGAAGGATATGAGTCCCTTATGATGTCCCTTTTGTTTCCTGTCTCTCAGTTTCAGAAGAAAACCAAAGTACTTCATACATGCCTTTAAGCACAGTTACATCTGAGTTGTCAGGGTTATCATCCAGTCGCCAGGCTAATCAGACAAAACCAAAAAAACAACAAAAAAAAACTAAACAAAAAAAACTAAACAAACAAACAAACAAAAAAACCTAACAAACAAGCAAAGAAAAACCAACTCTAAATTGTAAACACATCTGAAGCAAAGTTTAACATTTTATGTAAAAGATGGCAATACTATAATGGCTGTAGCCATCACCTGGGCACTTCTCCCAACCAGCACCATTTAAGTCCATAGAAACATAACAGGACATTTACTTTGTATTGAGCCATAAAACGTTGTCCCCAGCTGAATTAACATCATGTGCAGAAATATCTGTATTTTCCTTAACTTGCTGCTATCTAAATAAGCTTGCCCTGACTTGACCCAGTTAAACTTCTGACATCTAATGAGAACTTAAGGTAGCACAGCTGAGATCATAAAACAAGCATATGCAATTGTTGGAAGATAATCACACAGAAACTAAATCACTTCACAAGTCAGTTTTGGGCACATTTCTACATTTTTGGATGCAAAACTCATTCAGAAAATAAATCTGAGTGAAGTACTGGTAGACCCAAGAAAAACATTCAATAGCACAGGCTTCCAAAAAAATTTTACTTCTCTTCACTTACGTGCAGATGTATGTATTATTAGCAGCTAATGTTAGGAGATTGATTTCTCATTCTAAATCAACTGTTCTAAAATTAACACTAGAAATATCCTTCATTCTTTCACTTCCAAATAATACTTATTGCTTATTTATGATGGTATATGAGAAGCAATAAAAATAAACAAGAAGATCAGACTGTCCAGGCAGTGACATGTTAACAACAAAAGGTTAACTGAACTGTTAATGCACTGCAGATGCACATCTGATCTTAAAACCAATATAGATGTTTTGGGCTATTGGTTTATAAAAATTTGACCAACTATTGTCTGGATATGCAATATAACACACATGCTCATGCACGTGCTGGGTGTATTTCACACTATTTCCACTACACTGTTGATCCTGCAAGGAGAAACCAACCAGCCCTCATGCTATATCCCTGAAGTCACCTGAGAGATCTGAGTAAACCAAGGAAAGGCACACACACTCACAGAAAACTTCTGCAAACACCTCATTCTGCCACGAATCCTAATTGCTTTGTCTCACTCCTTTCCCTTGAGGAAGCGCTCTCCATCACACAGCAAAGAGGTATGTTCACCATTTGAATATTACTTCTACATGACCACTGGTTTGCACAGACTCCTCCTTGAATATTCTCACCTTCCATCAATCCCACAGCTCACACATCTAATGCTTTCTCTTGGGTTTTTTCCCCCTATTTCTCAGCTCCCCCTATTTTTATATTATTTAGCATGCAGATCATGAATGCTGCTCTTTTTTCCCCTGTTACAATCTATCATTAACAACCAAAATAATCTCCACCACTGCAAGAAAACCTTTTTAAAAAAAAGACAGAGAACAATCCTTTTAACATAATATTACAAGGGTTGCAACATGGAGAACATTTGGTTCTTTTAAAAATCCTGGTTCATTTGCAAGAGAAGAAACAATTGGCAGAGACATGAGATATATAAGCCAGGGATACATGTTCTGAAGAAAATACTGGTTTCAATAACGCTAGCAGTTGTAGCTGAGAGACACTCAGTGCTCTACCTTTTCTTTTAAAGCAATTACCTTCAAACTAGAAGGCCAAAGTAGTTTACTTATTTAATTAATGGAATTACCCAGTTCTTCTGATTTACCATCTGACTTCTCTATCTTGAAAAATAACCTTGATAATTTTTTATGTTAATTACAATGGATTGAGATCTCAGGTGATGCACAGCAATCTCAATTTTTTTTTATTTATTTATTTTTAAAATAAAGTCACTCTGGATATAGTGTATTTCTGATTTCTAATTATCACTCAGAAATATATTGTAAAGGAAGTATTTGTACTGAAAGTAAGCACTTTAGGAAAAAAGCAGACTATTATAAGCAGGATTGGAATCAAACCTGTCTCAGGATACAGCAACTGCATGATTGTAGGATAGCTCTTAGAAGAAGAAAGGAATCACTACCACATGGTCTGAGGCATTGTGGCTCATAGCATGCGACAGTGTTTAATATTAAAGGAAACAGAGATCGTCACAGTTCAAAGGAAGTCTTGGCCTAAGTCAAACCTGATTTTCTAAATCTTTCAGTTTGACACTAACATTACTGTTCCTATGTTTAGAAGAAGTATCCTTCTTATGAATTAGGAAGAGTTCTCAGATACACAAACCAAACATCTAACCAAAAGATGTTCCATCCAGAAAGATAAAGAAGAATAGCAACAGACTGCAGCATCAGAACCCGGGAGGGAAAACAAACAAAGAGGGTTTATTCCTTTATCTTTAAGCAGATCTTTGTTGGTTTATGGCACTTAATGACAGTAATCAAACTTTCAAAGGGATGCCATCTCCAGTACTCCTTTCCTTTATTGAAAGAAAACAAAACAAAACAAACCTCACCCCACAACCTAGATTTAGTAGTTGTGTTTGTAATTACCTCGCTGTTCTGCAAGTTTGTTAATAGCATTAATAGCGTTTCGCTTGTACATATACACTAGTTATTTCAGCTGGCCACAGTAATTTCCTCCATTTTAATTTTCTTAGGTTTCTCTACTGTGTGCTGAGTTCTGCTTCATCAGATTTTCAAGGTGATATTTTAATAAAGAGATTTAAATATAACAGGGCGATTACAAACACAGCAGCTAAGCTTTAGCTGGGGGCAAAAATGTGGCAGAGGTGGCTCTGCCTAAGTATGCCACAGTAACCTCATGTAAACAACTTGTTTTGTCCTGTGGGAAACCAGACTTCCTACTGGGCTGGCTGCTCTCCTCTTTCCCACCTTCCACTGTCATGTAAATCAAGGATGAACATCCCAGATGAGTTTCAACACAGACATTGAAAGACTGCTTTGGTCCAGGAGCACTACAACATCTCTTTGGTTCTCCAGCTTCATGCAGATGTAGAAAGCAATTTTTTGTCCTATGCTTTATTTTCACAGGGATGCTTGGTTCGTTTTCCAAGGAAAAAAGACTCAAAACATTTTCTTAACAGAACAAAGCCTATCATGCCCTGTCTCACTCACCTATTTATACTGATGACAAATTTTATATTGCCCCTTTAGACTTGTTTAAAACACAAATAAGGCACACTTCAAAGTCAACAAAGCAAATCTTGCTGTACCTGTGAATTCTCTGTATGGGATACTCATAGAGTACCCTCATTCATACATTTATTTCTATCCCTCTCAATAAAGCTTCATTTCTCCAACAAACTTGCAATGAAACAGTAGGCAGACTGCTTCTGTTTATTCTCCCTTCATTCAAGGATCCCAGGAAGCTGGGTGAATGGGAGAGAGTGTGTACTTAATTTTATCTTGGTAGCTCTAACGATAATCCTATTCAATTTTATAATCCTCCTTCTGCAATGTCAAACTTGAGCATGTATGTATCAAATGGACCATAAAGACTGCTAACATTCTCTTTTCTTTACTCTTTTATGAAAAATTGCTGGTGATCTCTGTTTTCTAACGCTTACCAGCAGCTTAAAAGAAGCTGTAATTGTCTCAAATTTCTTTAGGAAAGCATCTGGTGTGGAAGTTACTCAATACGGATGTGTAACTGCAAGGGTCACTGAGGTGGGGAGGAAGGGGCACCACATTTGGTTGACAAAAGGCTGGGTATTTAACCCATTTCAGCTTGCACGTTGGTACTGTATGATTCAGGGTGTGTAATGGGGTAGTTGCATTCGAGCCTAATGGAAGCAAGAAGTCTATTTAAGTCTCAGAGCCTTACAGCAGGAGCTCACATCCTGTAAGAGCCCAAATGTATGGGCTGTTCTGACCACCTGCTCCCAGAGGCGCACAAAAGCAGGGATACTCACAAAAGCAAGATTTCAGCTTGCATGTCGGCTGCACAGCAAACAGACTCACTACTCACACCACATGCAAACAGCCTATTCATCCCCAGTCCATCAGATCCTATGCCAGGAAAGGAGTTCCAGCAGGTTAAGTATTGTACTGCCACTGAAAGCGGCGCAACCAAAAGGTAGAAGTTCAGTGCAGCTCTTCAAAACTGTTTTAGCTGTCCAAAAATTCAAGTATACTTGCCATATCAGACACTACTCTCATTGCAGGAATCACAAGGAAGTGTAAATAAAAAACTATATTCACAGGGTTTTTCCCATATAAAATGTTGAAACATTGTGGTTAAAATCCTTTCTTCCCTAGGCAGAAAAATGTCAAAACACAGATTCAGCCTTTTCTTAGGCTGAATCCTATCCCCAAAAGTGATTGTGTGCAGAATTATGGGAAAATATAAATTTCTGAATGGATCTTATTACTATTTTATTACTATTGTTCCTTCCAATTTCATTCTGCTTGCTCTGAGACAAGCTACAAAGTTAGACTGTCCTCAACAGAGACGTACAAAATAAAAATTCCAGTTTTCTAGAAGCTCTAGTGTCCTGCATGTGAGGGATGTGAAATCAGAATATCCCATGAAATCTAAAATGTTTTTATTCCATCATGTATCATTCAATTACTAGGAGATAATAACACTAATCTTCAAAACTAATCTTTACAAACTTTGTGTCAGAAGTAAAAAAATCCATGCATTTCCTGTAGAGCTGCTTCAGGTTTTTTTCACATCTTACTGAAGTGCTACACAACCCTTACATTAGCCAGTAAAGACATGTATGTTTTCACATCCTTATTTACTTCTGTTTTATTGTAAAAGTAGGGCATTACAATCAGAAATATTTGTTGAAATGCTATTCTCCAATGATACTTGGCACATTTCTGCATGGCACAGAGCAACTGTCATCCATTCCTTTGCTGATGCTGGCTGCACTGCTTTGGATAGTGCTATTGAGGTGAAGTACTTGTCTATAAACTATTGATCAGATGTTTAAGTACCTGCTTACTGGCAATGAGGACTAATAAAAGCACCATACACTTCTGTAGAGAGAGCTCTTCCCTGCACTGGAGATATGCTTGGACTTGCTCCAGCTCAAGTCACTGTGAAAATGCACATTACTTTTAATTGCAAATAGTATTTTACATTGATTCATCAGAACTATAAATATGCTATTGCCTGATTCATTTTCTTAAGATCCAGGGAAAATCAGATCATTTCAAAACTTCTCTCCAGTAAATTGACCCAAATGTCAATGCCGTCTTCCTAGGTAGAGCTCCTGAGATGTTCTGTTAGACACCCTGCAAGAAGCTGAGATGAACAGCACAGCAGTAAGAAGCTGCATTGTTTTGTCCATTCTCTCTGTCTACATTTGCTCCTGTTTGCACTTCCTGAAAGTCTGAACATACCCTATTGCTTTAGAAATAAAAAGCCATTCAGATCCTTTCTCTGCCTAAACAGAAATAGCTGTTCTCTATTTATTGCAGACTGCTTCAGTTAAAAGAAGAAGAAACATTGGGGAAATCCCTGCCTCTCAATACACAGCCATAGAGTACTACCTAAAGAATTAATTACTGAGAAAAAATTGCAGTAATACTTCTCTTTTTGAAAATAAATGAGTAGGCAATAAAGCACGTATTTGCCATGATTACAGCACTCTCTGGGCAAAGCAGTGAGACTACTGCAACTTTCATTCTAGCAGTAGATAAAGAACCAGTAGTCTGATTTCTTAATTCTAAGTCCACAGTAAATTTCTCCTACAGCATGCTATTAAAAAATTTACTACAGGCATATATGTGTGTGTATACATATATATATATAACCAGACACAAATAAAACTGTTCAATAACCTCTGACATAATTTTTTTTCTTATTCCAAATATTATGGCAGAACACAAGCAAACAGAAAAAACAACTATTTAAATAATTAATGGTCCAGTTTTACAATTCACTGCTTTCAGAAGAACAGTCTCACTGGCATCAGCAGGACTGTTTACATCCTGGTATTTGGCTAACCATGAACAAGAAGTAGGCAGTCAGCATACAGATGGGAGAATCCTTGGAAACCTCTCCTTATTCATCTTCCCACAGCACCAATGCAGAATCCCAAAATGTACTCACTGAGCTTCTAAGGATGAAAGCATCCACAAGTGTTTTACCAAGGAGTTGGACTGTCACCACTGATCATGTGAGCGCTGAGATTGCACCAAGGTCACCACAATGAAGTTTCTAGATAGTCCATGCATATCTCCAATCTTTAGATTCATTAGAAAACAACCACTGAGTTATGTTTTGTGTGTCAAGATAAGTGGCTGAAGGAAGACACTTCTGAATGCTTGCAGTCACAACTTGGTTAGTAATTTTCTAGGAGTACAGCTTTCATTTCTCACTCGTATTTTTGCATGATTTTCATGGTATGTTAGGAGCCCCATTATTACCAGCCCTCCATACTGGTTCTTGATGAGCATCCTAAGAAAAAACATGTTACTGGAAGCTCTCAAGAACCGTGAAATAATATGGGGAAGCTTTAATGTTGAGCTGTGTGCTAGATGCTTTACACTAATGCAACCAGTGAAACATTCAAAAAGCATCTAAATTTCAGCTTCAGAGGGGTAAGGTCCCTAACATCTGCAGCAATATTCTTCATTCTGTGCACAGAAGTTGATTTCTACACTTACTATTTTTCCCTATTTCCTGAATATCACTGGTGTGTCAGGTCTCTGTGCCTTGAGAAGCTGGAACCAACATGGTACGGTATGGATGGTACAATTTCATCTAGGGCCTCTCTTTAATTTATTGAAGATGCAGTATCTTTTGACAAAACTAGTCCTACAGCAGCAGCCATACACCTGTACTGTCAGGTATGACCTTTCCCTGCATATGATGGCCATACCACTACACTCCTTCACTCTTCCTCCTGCCGGGCAGAATCACTGTTGTCTGTCAGAGTACACATAATTTCCTTGGTCAGTAAAAAGACTCACTAAAAGGCTATTTCTGAAGAGCAGCATGGTGTAATCCAAGCTGCATACTAGCCCAAAGTGTATGCAGCTTACTAAACTTAACCCAAGGTCTGCAAGGCTTTGAAATGAGAGTATATCTAAGACATTAATATTTTCCCTGAAACGTCTTTATATTTAATGTGAAAAAAATAAATTCTAATTCCATTAACTACAATAAGATATTTGGGAGGTCAGTGTTAGTTTACACCTTAAAAAAAGAAAATGCAGTTTGAAATATGGCTTGGCTCTATTTGCAGGGCCAGGCCTAGATGAAACAGGGTGGAATATCCAACGTATGTTAGGATGTTTTTTCAATACTCTTGGAAACTCAGCAACTTACATATGTAATAGTGCCCAAGCAATGACTGAATAAAGAATGACAAATAGTTTAGGATTTGTTATGACAACTTTGACATAATAGCACTGCGCAATTTTTTTTAACTATGCCTGACGCAGCAACACTCTCAGGAAGAACAGCTGCTTAACTATTTCACCACAAACAAGACTCTGCAGTTGAGGATCATGACAACATAGGTCAACATCAACAACAGTTTCCAATTTTATTTGAGATACACTGAATACTTTATGTTTCAGCTGCAGTTTTCTGGATGGGGAACATGATCTGAGCACATGCTGCACACTTAGACGTCTAAAGGCTTTGGAGTAAACTAGTACTCCTGGTAAAATCTAACACAACCAAAATTACAAATGGGGCTCCTAAGAAACTGTGATCTATCAAAAAAAGTGGATTTCAATTTATATAACAAATCAGAGGTATTACAGACATGCAATGATGTACATGGCTTTTGAGTAGACATAATAAAAATTTCTTTACAAAGATTTTCTAACCTAATTTTAGCCAAAAACAATGCAGAAGGAAGTAAAACTCTCAAAATAAGGAGCAGAGAAGTCAAATGCTTTTCATGAATGCAAAACTCTTTTACCCAACTGCTTTCAAACCACCATCAATTGACTTTCAATATTTTTCTCCGCAATTAATTCTACTACCATGCTTCGGAAAATCTGACAAAATATCAATAATTAGATGCCAGCCACTTAGGAGTTGTGTGAAACTTGGCGGTTTCATTTTGCAGGAGTGCAGGCAAATATTTTATTTGGTGTCAGTCCACCATTTTCAGTTTGTGTTGATTTTTGAATAAGTTCAAACAGGCAAATGAATAAGCAGTCAAAATTTCCACATGTTACCTGGATTCACTTCATGGCCATACAAATAAGAAAGCATATCTTCATGAATCAACAATGGAACAAGTTAGAGGTTCAAATTTAGAAAAAAATACAAGAAAATATCTATCATGTGATTATGGTGATCTACACCCAAACCCCAGGATCATGGATGATACTAACCCTCTCTAGAAGCATTGCCCTTTGTTTTCTGAATTCTGTAAAGTGCTGCAAGTATGTGCATTTATGATGCTACATAAAGACCCCAAATGAGAATAATAGTAGCAATAACTGGGTTTCTTTTTTAGATCCCACCAGCATTCTATACCATCACAGGTAAACTTTCTTTCTTTCTACACTTTCCATCCACACGCAAGTACCTCAGGATTGCAGCTCTTTGGATCGTCACTGCAGTTGTCAGTGTACCCAGTTCTGCTCTTTATCTGGCAAAAATTATGCTTGATGCAACAGAAATAAAGGCAGGTGAAACTTGTTTTAAATAAGAGAAATATGCCGGAGAAGAAATAACAATTGAAAAGGTCTCACTGTATTAACATTTCTGCTGAGAACATATTCATTGCATCCTTCTATGGAGGAGTTAAAAAGGAAAGAAGTCCCAAATTAGAGTAATTACAGGTTCCACATGTGGGAAGCTGTTAGGTAGAGAAAAAAGGCCAGGGAGATGAAAGCAAAGGAATAACGAAAAGGAGAAGGGAGACACTGATAAAATACTGGCAGAAATAGAAAAGACAGAACAGTTTGAAAACTGAGATGCAGAAGGAAGATAATACAAATGAGGGAGATAACTTTATAATACAGGATGATAATGAAGAACAAATGGATTACAGATGGACCGCAGGAGAGATAATGAGACAGGGGAAAAAAGGAAAGGGAGCATGGAGGTATCTAATTACAGAATTCATTGAAGGCAAGATAAAATTACAGATGCAGATGAGAAAAGTTTAAGAAAGTATACGAAGATGGAAATCCACAACCAGAAAGGCATGTATCCAGAAATGGGATATATAATATCACTGTTGTACAGGCTAAAGGCAGAATTAAGATTTGAGAAATGTTATGAGAAGAGTATGAATAGTAAAATTTTTAAAAACAAGGTTATGTGCAGAGAGGTAGAACCCAAGATGCTATGAAAGAAAGAAGACCTTAAGAAAGGAATGTGAATGAAAAGCAACAGATGAAGCAGAGACTTGGATGGAGACCGCGTGCCAGCCCTGCATGCAAGGTCCTCTTACCAGTCCACCACAGGTACTGAAGGAGGCGAAGGAGCCCGGGTAGCGGAGCACAGCGCCACTGTAGTAACAAGCTCTCTCCGGCTGCGACTGCGCGGCACTGGGTGGGCTTTTGCCCTCGCCCCCGAGCCGCTCTTCCACAGCAAAGCCAGGAGCCAGGAAGCGGCTGTCCCTCTTGAGCAGCAGGTAGAGCTCCCGAGCAAAAGCTGGGATCCTCAGGAGCACTTCATCTCCATCCTCTGCTGGAGGTGGTGGTGGTGGGGATGGTGGTGGTGGCGGCAACTGAGAGGCAGCACCAGACCCCTGGGGCAGGGGGGACCAGTGGTAAAACTCCTGAGACTCATACTCATCCTCAGTGTCCTCTTCCTCTGCTGCCTCCCCTACAGCCTGTGCCTGCCCATCCACCGAGGAGGAGACGGAACGCACCTCCCGGGAACTGCCAGCCACTGGGCCAGGAGTGACTGGGGCGCTGAAGGTGCTGCTTCGGTTCCCACTACTGGGGTCGACGTTGCAACCCCCACCACCGCCACTGCCACCCGTCGGCTCCTGCTGGCCCGGGCTCCACAGCGCAGGGAAGACGATCTCCCACTCCT
>VZRX01008997.1:37433-51139 GCA_013398075.1 Notiomystis cincta | reverse complement strand
AAAAAAAAAAAAAAAGGAAAGAAGTGAGATATCCTTTTCCCTTTAATAGCTATGAGGACTGCAAGGTTTCTGTGGTGACTCTCCAGCATACCAGCTTTCAGCTTGAGGGCTGCTAAAGTTTTGCTCCTGCTTTTGTAAACTACTGACCTTTGCAAAAGACATACTATTTTAAGGCATTTAGGACATTATGTCAAACCTCTGCATTTTCTCTTCAAAAGAAAAGTTTATCTTTAGAGAAATTAATCTCACTCCCAACTTTCAAATGATTAATTTAAAAGTCCTAACACCAAGTAGGTTGCATTGTTTATATTCCTAATATCCATCAGTAGTTTGTCTAATTTAAGAGTAATAATTGCTTTCATTTTTTCTAGACAAATAGATATGCCCACCATAGGAGATCAGCAGTAGATAATAGAGTTCTAGGTGTCTTGGGGCTTGATCTTGAAAAAAATTATCTCCTTTTGTTTTACTGAGTATTTAAATATAAATTGTGTGTTTTAATGGCTCAGTGGGGACCGTCATATATTAAAGAGATTGCTCAGTTTCTGTTCCTCAAAGCTTCAGGGTGACATTGGTTGAAAGTCATCTTGTTATCTTTTACTATGCTGTTAATTTTCGCTTGATCTCTTCCAATGTCTTCAAGAAAAGATTTTTTTATAAATTTATTTAATTTATTTGATTAAGAAATATAAGTAAAGCAGCAAGAAAATGGTGATTATAAGAAAATATGCTGCACCATATAAAATATATTTTAATCAATACAAATCATGGAGGGTATATGTATAATGAAGATAAGTAAAAAACCCCTTTTGAGAAAGCAAATGCCATCAGTTAAAGAGTGTTGCAGTCAAGTTTCCTGGTGAAATAAATGCATTTTCAATTTAGTAAAAAGTGAAAGTTCAATTAAATCTGTTTCGTATAAAAACAACTTTAATAGAAATACTGAACTCAGTTATCTTTAGTTGAGACACCTTCCCAGATTACCAATTACAAAATTATTAAGAAGCATTTCCAATTTTATATACAGTGAAAAAGAATGATATGTCTTTTTTGGTGGTAACATAGTTGTCTCTTAAGCACACTTGACATGTTCACGGGAGGGTACAAGTGACTGCATATTTCAGTGTTCTTTTCAGGTATCTTTTCAAGATAAGAGTGGTTTTTCTTAACCTCACCTCTGGGCTGAAAATAATGTTCCTGCATTGTATAAATCTCTTTCAAAATATGTTTGATCTCCAGAATATCTAGCCTTTACTTCTGAAAATGTATCTATGTGAAGCAGTGTGTTTTCAGAAAACAGGGAGAAAAGCAGTCATAGAACCACTTCAGAGGACAAGCTGGATAAAATGACTGAGAATAACTGAACTCTGCTAGAGGGAGCTCTGCAGCTACATATTTACTCAAGTGAACTTTAAAAGAATTTGCAGCCTACCTACTGTTGTAGACAAAGTTAGTCGAAACTCGGAGCTAGCAGCTTAAACAGCAGTAAAAGCTGGAGCAGACGGAGCCTGTAGATCGTGGCACATGATCCACAGCAACCAGGTTTCAACATCCCAAACAGCTAACCACAGGACCAGCCAAAGACAACTTTAGAGCATGTGGTGTTGTATAAGAAGATGACCACTTAACAACCTCTTAGTTAAAAAAAAAAAAAAAAAAAAGGCAAAAAAANNNAAAGGCAAAAAACAAATTAAATCAGTAGAAAACCAAGGAGATCCTGGCTCCTAATATTACTGTGGGCCCAACCTTAATTGCCCAGCAGTTTCTTTGTTCGGAGTCCATCATCAGAAGCACCCAGCTTGAGCTTCAACAACTCAATTTGTTGATTAAAAACAACTTTCAGCGTATTGATTCAATGGAAACCTGGTTTTGAACCCTGTTATGGTGGCTGGCATGTGTAATTTCCATAACACTACACAGAATTATGATGAGTTAGCATGAACTTGAAATAGCATCACATGTTGCATATTGTCCTGAGCACAACATCTAGATTGCTAATGATCTGTAAAACATTAGTTTTTGCTTTGAAAATTATTTTTTTAATCTAATTAGAGTCTGCTCTTAAAAGTTGCATTTTAAAATGGTAGTACTGTTATGGATTCAAGAATGCAGATAATGTTTTATAAAAAGATACAAACTTTCTTTTGTATTTTCCAGTCTAAATGTAAACTGAGAACATGGTTTTGTACAAGAAATGCAGTGAAAAGCCTGATACCATGTTAGGCAAAACATCTACCCTGCTTTTAGGGTAGAAGCAAAGCATAGGAGCTCTGACAAAGTTACAGTTTTTACTCATGTGCTTTAAGCCGGTCGAGAATTCAACTCCTTTCCTCATTTAGGCCCATAAATTAGAGTCAAATAAATAATTAGAGTCTCGGTGCATTTCTTCTGCTCGTTCCTTGGAAAGTGTACATCTCAGCCCCCGTTCGATTCGCTGCCTCCCTGCAGCTGCGCTGCCGCAACCTCCCGGCGTCTGCTTTGCATTAGCAGGCCCTGGCGCTGCTGGCAGCCAAGGCAGCACAAAATTCTCCTGTGTGGAGCAGCTTCACTGCAAGACCTGTGTGAGGCAAGGAAGTGTTCTGACGTTTTGCCGTGCTCAGTGTTGTAGCCGCCAAGCTGTGCTGCTAGCAGGGCGTGCTGCACAGGACTGCGCTTCACGGCAGCGCCGCGCACAGAGGCGGCCCCTGCACGGAAGAAAGTACGAATGAAAAAAGTGTCTTAAGACATCTTTCTCCTCACAAACAGAGAGAAAAAAGAAGTTTCCTTGGTAGTGCTCTTGGTTTCTCTCATTACTGACTACTGTCTGAGTCTCCCTCTCATCTGAGACCTGACTATTGCAATATATCAGTGACAGGCTTCAGCTTCCTTTACTTACTTACTTTATTTAAAAGTAAACTTTACAGTAAAACTTCATTGAATACAATGTATCAAATGGTTCCAGGAGGCGCTTATTCCAATGAATAAGACAGCATATAAGCGGTTATAAGATAAACATCATGATCAAATTTTCCCCCCCTTAAAGATGGGAAAATACAGGCATTCTAATTTAGAAATTATTTAAATAGAGTATTTTTGCAAAGAATTTGTTGTTAAAAATATCACAGAAAAAGATCAAAATAACCAGCTGAAACAATGGCCTCTTGAGTCTAAGCATCCTAACAGATGGTTTCTATTAAACTTCTATTGCTTCTTCAAGACAAACGGCTTTAATGTCTACTACAGTTTTATTATTATTATTATTATTTTGAGAACATACCTACAGTATTTTAGACATACAATATAAGGGCAAAAGTATGCCAAAAATCTGACAGAAGCATTTCTTACAGCCTTAATGTCTATGCTTTTTTTCTGCTGCTGATTTAGGTCACGTTTTCATTTACTTTCTACTACTGTTGGACTTGATGAACGATTTTGTTCAACAGGAGGCTCTTTCACCACAGTTCAGTTTCTTTTCAGTGTTTTCTCATGCTTTTCTTCAACAGCACATTTGAAGCAAAAGTGCTTTAAAATATTTTGTTTCCTTGGATTTTAAAAAGCACAAGTATTTGGGATGTACAAGAAGGCATCCAGCAACCCTTATGGAAACTTGTTGACGTAGAGTTTGGTCCTGATCCCAGACAAGAAAACTCTCATGACTTTAAGTCCTTTGTAAGCATAAGAAATAACTATGTAATGTACTTATCTTGTATTATTTCATAAGAAATGTGTTCCAAAATGACTAAGTGATGTAAGTCAGTATTGGTACATTGTATTCCAGGACAATATACCACTTCTTCTTCTAGAATAAATAATATACATACATTGAAATATGGTAAGTTTTAATGTATTCAAAAGACCAGTGGAAACATGGCAGTGAGGAAAAGAAATGTAGCACACAGAGCACTCTTTGATTTCCCCTGTTTTGCTGCTACAGTCAAATTAAGAACCATAACTAGGGCTTCCTAGTATCTCTGAGTGATTCTAGGTATTAGCTGGAATTAACTGTATATTAACTTCCATAATTTGTATTTGAGAATGTTCTCTGCCTCTGTATGATTTCCCATAGTTTTCATATTCAGCATTAGGAAACATTACAGTGAGTCTCCTCAGCAGATTCCATAGTCATAAGCTGGAGTGATGGCTATCCACATGTGCCTTTTAGTAACCTGTGACATCTTGAAGTCCTGATTCTTCCAAATGGTCTTCAATTTCAATTGCTCATAGAAATGGTAGGTACTATATTTTTAGTAAATCTCTCTCTGTTTAATAGCCAACAAATAAACAGAATGAATTTGTAAAAAGATGAGACCGTACACTAAAATTTTTTGTGTAGTAGTGTAGTAGTTCCACAGAGAGCACAGAATTTAGTACCAAAAAAAATTCACCTGTTTCTCTAATGATTTCACCTTATCTAGTCTAACTGCAGGCAAGTACAATGATCTCACCAAATATCTGCTTGCAAAAATATCACAGTTACTACTAGCATTACTGGTTTTGGGAATAGTTAGTGACACTCATATGAAAGTTGCTCAAACTGAATTTCATTGACATCTATTATTCAGGTTTTCTCAACCTCAGGATTATGCAATCAAGACTACAAAATAAATGTGCCAACAGAGTGCAGGCTTATGAGCCACAGTCTGGAGGGAAGTGAGATGTTTGCTGGAGGCAGCAGGTTCTCAGGATCTCTAGGGGTGATTATAAAACTTATCATCATCACTATCCTTTTGTTTTCTTACACGTTTACATTTTCCTCTGTGTCCTTCTAACTTTCTGTCTCTTCCCCTCATGCTGGAAGGAAGTGTGGCTGGTCTCAGCCATGGCTTAGTTAGGCTACTAAGCAGTTTAACTTCTGCTTTGTGATTCTCCATGGACACTGCTCAGAACAACCTTCCTGCTCTGCATTGCGGCGTCCATCACCAAGGGGATTAAAGGAAGCTTTTAAGGCAGAATTCCATACTGCTCTCCCTTAATCTCTTTGGTTCAAAAGCCTCCAGAGCACATGGATACATCGTGGGAGTGTATTCAATAGCAAAAAGAAATTGTGTATTTTCAGTGTGAAAATCTAGGAGCAAATACAAACTTACAGGTGTATGTGAAAATAAAAGTGCTGGAGCAGGTGACAGTCAGAAACAATTCACTGCTTTTATGGTAGATATATGTCTGAATTAGTTGAATAGGAACATGGCATTGAATGGTAACAGAGTAAGATCCCTGTTATTGTCTCGTACTCTACAAAATATGGAAAAGAACAACAGTCTGGAGGAAAGGAAAAATACAAAACAAAACAATAAATCTTTGTGCTACAGATAGGGTACTTACAAGAGAGAGCTAATTGCCCTAGAATATGACATCAAAATTACTAATTAGAGTCACTCAGCTCCACATTGGGGTTTTTTAATAATACAGAGAGAGAATGCATAACATTAAGCATAAAAACAAAATAGCCAAAGGGTATCTGAAAAAACTATGGAAAATCAATGTATCAGAAAAAAAACAATAGAATATTTGTTCTTCCAGGGACAATGCAAGAGTGAACTTATGGAAGCTGTCAAGTCTAATGGAATTTTTAAAGATTATTTAAAGAAAAATTAACCAACGTAAAACCACAGCAAAAACATGAAAGCAAACCCAAAATGAAAACTAATGTAAGAGTCTGGAAGCTGTAGTAGAATGAAAAGTGTTGCTAGCCTTCTAGCAGTAAAGACTACTTCTATTTAGCCATGCAGATGGTAAACTTTTTCATTAGCTTCAGGAGCTGTGGAGCTGTGGGATCGAGGACTGATTTTCGCTATCTAAAAGCCCAGGCAATTCACAGGAAAAAAATTAGGAAAGCGGTACTAAATGAAAGAGGGACTAATAAGCTGATTAAATAAACAAAAAAGACTGAGACTGAGACTCTGAACGAGATTGGTTTAATGCCTACATTGCAGTTCCAAACTGGAACTGGCATCTAGGAAGGCTTCTAGTGTCTTTTGGTCAATTTTTTTATTTACTTACTTGCTTTTTTATATACAGTGGGTCAACTGCAGTCAAATCTGGTCTAGTCCCTTTTCATGGCAGGAGGTTGAAACTGGATGATTATAAAGTCCCTTCCAATCCATACCATTCTGTGGTTCTATGTGATTCTGTGATACTATGATTTTATGAAACAGACTTTATATGTTATCTCAGTGACCAATTAATTGCATTTCTGTCCTGGAAAACCTTCTGTATCCCTTCACATGCAGGTATCATTCTTTTCATTCACTGCTATCACCTGGAAGATGATGCTGCATCATACTTCTCCACAGTTTTCTGAAATTTAACAGCTTAGTTTTACAACAGCGAGTGACAAGGATGGTTTGCACCTAGGTCAGCTGTGTTCATACACCAATGTACACCTGAATTCTGGCACTTTCTAGTATCTTTACAGAACTGATTCACATAGGAGAAACTTGGATTTGAAGTTATTTTATCTTGGAGACTTATTATCTTGATTTTCCATACCAAAGTTGTTTTGCTTCATGCAGTGGTTTTGCTTGCTGTTTGATGACAATAAAAACTCATGTTTTTTAACTTCAGGTAACAAGAAGGTGTGTTTAGAAGATTCAGTTTAGAGTTAATCAGCAGTGCAGAATCCATAGTAAGCATAATGTGTCTGAGAAGAGGCATAACAAGAAATTTGGTTTTTTCTCAGAACAAACTGAGGTTTCCAGCTCTGAAGTGCCAGGAACAATCTAGAGGTATGGTTTAATCGCACAGAAAGATATTTGCCTGAATTGCCATTTTTATCCCCTTCCATCATAACAGCTTTTTGAATTTGTGCCATGAAAGTCAGCGTGAACTCCATGTCCAGTTTTGTTCTGGACATACATTTGAAGCTTGTGTTAGATCATGTTCAACAAAAACAAGGAGACCAGGAACAATTTAAAATCCACTGAGAGCACGAATATTTTCCCCTGGGCACACCCCCAAATACAATACTTCTGGTAGGTCTTAGTGATTGTGAAAGGTATCTGGACCAGACAGACACACAAAGGAGAACATATTCACTAATATTCACTCCAGAGGAAGTAATAGGATGTCTACCTTTGAGTGTGTGGGGAAATTTGCTTACCTGGACATTATGGGGAGTGCATATGGGAGCAGGAAGAGAAACAAAGAAACAGTCATTAAAGTGAAAAAAGAAAAATTTTAATAACGACTGAGGCAAGCAGACCTCTCACTACAGGTGTCAAATAAATGAAAGTTGAGTAAAACACAGTGGAACAACACAATTTTCTCCAGAACAACATATGTAAAATTGGGAAGTATGCTTAGTGACAAACCTGCTCATGCAGCAGTAGGATTGCATACAGGTAGTCCTGGATACTCCCTAGGAAAAGGACTGGAAAATCCTTCAGTATTATGCTTGAAAATTTTGTCAAAAGACTAGGCCCTTTGGTTTCATTATAGCATAGCAAAACCAGGATACTGATTATTTGTAACCCAAACATAAGGCATGTCAGGGATCAGAGGGCAGGAAATATATCAGTCTTCATTAGTTCTGCCAGGATTATCCTAGTAATGAATACAGTTTAGCTCAATGGAATTGGAGATCCTATTATGAAAAAGATACATTTCTTAAGGATTCCACATCTGCTGATAAGCATCATCACAAAAGACTACAGTAGCCCCATCTGGGATCTTTTACTGTGGGGAACCTTTCATTAAAAAGAACTTTGGTTTCCATTTCTCATGAATAAACAGTCTAAGTGGAGTGCTGAAGATATTCTCACCTACCATGTCAGCCATCTTCAGAGAGTAACTGTCTTTGAGTCACATGTGAAGCAATGAAATTTGGGAGATAAAAGTTCGAAACCAAAATAACAAAATTAAAACAGGAACAGAACCTTTGTATTGTATAGGGAAATTAAATGAAATCTGAACCTTGCAGACCTTCCTTCCTGAGAAACTTTTCCTAAGAGTCCATGTAGTCCTCTCAGTTGAAAACCCTGGGTAGGAATCCCCAGTTACAACAACAGAAGGTAGGACAAAGCCATCCACTGTTCTGATGAGTTTTGCAAGGCTAATTCTGCTTATTTTTATTCCCCACAAACTTGTTTGCAGACGTGCCCTTACCAAAAGAGAGAAGCTGACTACTGTTGTCATGCCTAGTAAATTACAGTGCAAAGCTGAGTAATAATTTCAGACACCGCTATTTTATTGCCATCACAAACTGTCTTGAAAACAGGAGTATAAGACGCAGGAGAATGTTATTAGTCTATAAACAATTTAAATAAATTAACCCAAATTAGATTTATCTTTTCATCTTAGACTATGATTATAATCCCTTTTTTCAATTAGAATCAGTGGCTAGAATTTGCATTAGATTCCCATTTACTGTGAGGTAGCAAGCAAGCATTGGCATAGACACAGTACTTTGCCACAAAACATAAAACATGAGGAAAAAAAGTTTCTCTTTTTTTCTGAGTATGTGTTATCAGAAAAGAAATGTTTGATAGCAAGTTGGTAAACAAAAAATTTGTCAGTGCACAAAAAAATTGAGAACAAATGAAGTGATATCTTGCTTTCTCACAGTAATCTCATTGATCAAAAGCAACTTGTGTGTTTGGCTCATTTATCAGTTTGAAACTCCCCTAGTGCTTCTAGAGTCTCACCAAGGGATACTGTTGACCAAAACTCAAGCCAAAAAAACATTTGTCCTTTCTGAAGCCAGCTTTAGTTTGCAAGCCAAAAGTCAATTCTGAGTTTTAGTGTGTTTATCCAAGTATAACAAAAACCCCTCATCATGAAACACTCAACCAGCCCCAAGAGTAGACAATTACTTGGAACTAGTCACTGACTGAGATGTTACAGATGTCATGGAAAAGAAAACTAATACAATTTTTCTTGAGCAGTCATGGCATGAGACAGTCTTTACCAGCATCTTTGCCACTGACACTCTAGTTATCTCCTGTGATACTTTAGGACATTGCTATGCTAAGTCTTGGAAAAGATTATTAGGTAGTATTGCACCTATAAACAGTGGTTTACCAGTCTCTTAACTGGCAGCAAAACAATTTTTTTCTGAGCTATTTATAGGCAATCAGGATCTGGAAGTGGTCCAGACAATAATGAGGAAATCATTAATTATTATGTATTTTGGTGATTCCTAGTTGGAGTTTATATATAATATGGATTCTGTATACTGCCCTGTTGTTATCTTCAGTCTTGTATGAAAAGCAAGATCCAGAGAAAGGCATGATAAAAAGGAGGGTCCATAACAACCTTAATTACTACCTTCATTGCTGCTTACAGAAAGTATGAATTTTTTAAGCTGTTCAGAGGATTTGGTGTTCATATAGGTACTACGATTTCTCAAGGCAGCAAGTTTATTCACATTTGATCTGATCAAGTAGAAGTATTTTACTCAGCTGAATGAAATTATTTAAGTATTTAATTGTAAATAAAATTTGGGTATTTAGTTAAGTAGGAAATGGAAAACTTCTAAAATAAATATGTCCGATAACCTACCGAAGTGAAGGAAGTTCATCGGTCATTTCGTTTCACTGGGATTCCACCCATGGTACCTGCCACTCATGGAGGTAAATTGCACCATAAATCAACAGCAGAATGCTACAAACATCCTTAAAAAGGCTGAGGATATCTCACAGTTAGTAATTTAGGTAAGGTCTGTAATTCAGTGGTGAGGTTAGTGCACTTATAATGTACCACTGGTTAACAAGTGGTGTCTGTGTCTAATATTAAAGTGAATGTTAATGATCATAACTGTACCTGAAAATGTGTTACATTATGCCACAACTTCCATCTAATCCCACACCCTAATATTCAATGAGACACAGTGTGTGCAGAGAGGAATCAGATTTAATAGATGCTGTTGTGCCTAGCAGCTTGGGCTTGGTGTCAGAAATGCTAGAAATGCCCACCAGAAAAAGAACCCACAGCAGCTGCTGAAGAGGTGGCAGAGATTGTAATGCAACCCATGTTTGATGAATCCTGATGCAGCCTGATAAGCAGGAAAAGGGACCCAGCTGGTCATCAGTGAGTTCAAATTTTAATTTTGTTTTTGTAAGAGTACAACTGAGGTACATTACTTCTATCATGTCTATGCAAACAATATCTCTGTGCTCGGTANGGCAAGCGATGAATTACTTATTTTGCTTTACTTGTGTGCATGGCTTTTTCTTTTCCTATTAAACTGTCTTTATCTCAACCCATGGGCTTTCTTCCTTCCTTTCTTCCTGAGATATCCCTTCTAATTCTCTCCCTGATCCAGCTTGTAGGGGAGTGAGCAAGTGGCTGTGAGGGGCTTGGTTTCTGGATGGGGTTAAACCATGATGATGCCACAGTGCAATAATCACAGGATCTACAGAATGCCTACAGAATCTACAAGCTTCTCTTGGATTTTGTTGTCAAGCTTACACAAACTAAATGAAATTACACAAGAAATTAATTCTTCATTGCATGAAGAAGGTGAGAATTTTTTACTGTACCTATAAACATTGATTAGATTTACATATAAATGATTCACTCATAGATTATAAAAGAAATTTAGACTTCAAGAGAAATTATCTCTGAGTTCTGCCTGCAGAGTTGGAGCCTCAGAATCTCACAGACAAATGCTGATGTGTCTGCTGTTTTTATTTAGTTTGATTTTTTTGAAGCTGGAAACCCTCCCAAAATGGTTTTCCATACACAAAATATCATGACCAGTATTCATTTACACTTTTACCACTATGTCTTAAAAAGAAATTATTTTTAATTAAAACTGCAAGTGTGAGAGAAGTTATGGACAGACTCAACTGGCTTAGGCTGAGGTAGACTTAATTTTCTTCATACAGTTTGTTTGATGCTGTTTTGGATTTGTGATGAAAACAGTGTTGATAACACTCAGATGCTCTAGTTATTGCTGAACAGTGCTTATTCAGTGTAAAAGCCTTTTGTGCCAGCAAGTAGGCTGGGGCACACAAGAACTTTGAGGGGTACTCAGTTGGGAAAACTGACTGCAACTGACCAAAGGGATGTCCCATACTGCCCACAGGGACCAGGAAAGATGCAAGCACCTGGAGATTTCCCTAAATATACATGTTTTGGGGATATGCTAGTACAAGTACCCTGTTCAAGATTGCTGTACCTCCAAAATTGCTGCACCTCCAAAATTGCTGCCTTGCATGTTTTGTCCTTTAACTCACACTTTCCAAAAACTGAGAAGATTACAGGTGTCATCCTACATCTCTAATAGTCCACCTGTGGTTCTTCCTTTACACACTAGTATGTCATCAACTAGACAATATTCTGGTTAAACCTCTTCACTCAACCTTACTGACTGTTTTCACTTTTAGATTCTGTGTCTATACACAAAGATTTTCAGGGCAGAAATTTTTTGTCATTTTTCTGAAGTATCTCATACTATGAGGAAAAAATATTGCTGGATTATTTTCAAGAAGGAAATATAAAATTTGCTGACTGCTTATAACAGGCAAGAACAGATCTCTACATTCTGAAACTCACAGTTACAGAAGAGTTCTATAAAACTACTGATAGTTAGAAATATTTAGGTTATAGATACCTATAATTTCTATCTATTTGCTTTTGTGTCATTACCATTATCAGTAATTTTTCAAAAAGTTCCTTTTCCTCACTTGTTTCATTTTGCAACCATCTTCCTTACATGTGGGGTCTTACTCTATGTAGCAGAAAAGCAACAGTTCCTCTTGATCTCTGCTAGAGACAAATCTTGATACAGCTTGGGATAGCACTTGCTGCAATCATGACACTTTCCAGTCACATTCCTGTGATCAAAAATCTAATAAGATTTACACGTTTGTTCTGCTTTCCAAAGGTTAGCCTCCCATTTAGAAAGAGAAACTGAGAAAGAATTAACTCTACCCTAGCTGAAACCAGGAAAATAATTCATAAATATGTAGCTCATGGATCACATACAAACAAAAAGTCTGGTTTGGTTTTCACTCTTAGTTAAAGACCTTCCTCTGAGCCCAACTGTGCCCCTAGGGAGGACTTTGCAGGACTCTACAGGGAAGATTATGAAATTCTTCTGACCTGGAGCAGTTAATTAGTGAAATTCTGGTTTCATTTTTAACAATTTCTAGGTCCATACTCTCATGCCATCTAGCCATTCTGCCTTGGTGCTTGAATTCAACTTTAGTGTTGTTCTGGAAAGGTAGAGTACTAATTTAATTCTGATTAATTTCTCTGTTGTTCTCCCTGTCTTTGTTGCACAGTGTCACCACATTTATGCTCCTTCCGTTTGCATGAGTAAAGAAACTTCATAGTTGGATTTAAATTTTTGGGCAAGATCTTCTTGTTCTGTTTTTGACTCGATGAGAATATTTAAGAGACTACGGTACACACAAAACCACTGTATTTGTTCAGAAGAAAATAGTCTTGATAAAGTGTTGCATGTGAATACTCATTTGTGATTATATTTCTTGTATTTTATTAAATTGTTTAGAATCCTACAGAGTCGCTTTATTTACATAGAGAAGCATTCTGTGAAATGCTGAATATGTTTTTTGAAGATTAAAAACTTCGGTTGCTCGATCTACAAAAAGTGTCCTTGACTATAAGTTTTCATTGTGCAAATGCAGAAAAGGTCATGGGTCTGCTTTGTGATGGCCCAGAGCTGACAGTGATCTGGCTGACTAAATTTGAACACAGTCCTGTCACTATCCTGAAAGAGACAGGAAAAATATTAGTACTAGGAAAAAAATGTAGTTCAAACACGGTAGGTAATTTCTCCTTCATGTTTTTTCTCTACAGTTGATGAAAGTGTTCCTTTTGTGCCCACTGCTGACATGCCTTTAAAAAAAGCCAATGGCATTACATTAAAAGCAAAACAGCTGATAACTTAATGCTGGTTACAGGTAATTTTCACAATGAGGATGAGACTTTGTGTAAGAAATGTCCAGTGCTTGTGCTGGGAGAATGGCTGGAGAGAAAATTCAAACAAACTCATGAGCAGTAGTTGAAGTGAAAGAAAGACCCTATTATCTTCAGTAATTGAATTTAAATAACAGTTATTTTGAAGCAAGCATTCAGGTGTGGGAGAGGGTAAAAAAGCCACAAAAAAGACATAGAGAGGATTGTGATAGAAACCTGAATGCTGAATTTTCTGTGGCTTTGTTCTTGGGGCAGTGATAGTCGTGATACCTATGGATATTTCATGTCTCAAGAAAACCTGACGTTTTATCCACTGATCAGTTCTAACAATATAGAAAAAAAATCCCAAAAAAACATTGAAGAGCTTACATGACTTGTTACTAATATGTTGATACTGTTCTCTTACATCAAATAAATACTTTGTATTAACTGTGAACAACTAGAGTATTATAATTACTGTTTAGCCTACATTTTATCGGTTGAAATTACATTGAAATACATTTTCAATCACTTCTGATGTATTTTAAAATATATTTGAAAATATTATATATAGATTTAGCAGAAAAATTACATTCAGTTGATTTTACAAATTTATTCAGAAATTTGTCCTTAAAGGTATGAAAATTGTAATTAATTTGTCAACATTTCCAAGTTCTCATGCATACATTTTGAATGAAAATTATTTCATTTAAATTTAACAACTTGATTCTTTCTATGTAGTATTCTTCATCATGAACCAATTACTTTGGAACAAGTAAAATTGATCTCAAATAAAAACTAATTCTAGAACCTTTTTCTATCAACTCTTTAGCCACAGACTCTTTTCCCACTTTAGATTTTTT
>VZRX01008997.1:0-36212 GCA_013398075.1 Notiomystis cincta | reverse complement strand
GGAGAATTAATGTTGGCATGGAGAAAAGAAAAGATAGAAACAGAGAAAATTTAGACCATTTTTTTATTAGCAAAAATATTAATCTTTTCCTGTTCCATGAAGTGATGGCTGCCACAAATACTACAGATGTTGAAACTACAGATGTTGAAGGAGACCATCAAATGCACTTTAAGATGTTTATGATATTTGTTATTATGACCTCATTACAGATTCAGTCTAATATTAATTATGTGCTGCAGCTGGTAGTCCACCATTTCCCTAGGGGATAAGGAAAATGCTTCCAATACATCACATCCATGAAAAACAAGCTACATGTTAGACAAACTGTTCCTTCACACATTGCAAGGCTGCAGCTTTCTCTACACTGCTCAGCAAGGAGTTATAACCCAAAACCCAGCTGCTCTCTAGGAGGATGAACAGCCCCACATCTGCCTCCTTTTCACTGAGAGCCAGAACATTGTTGATGGCACCCCTTTTTTCACAGTTGTCACCCCAGGGAGCACGCTGCCAAGAAGGCTGAATAGATATCAGGACTCAGCCTTTACTCTCAGCCTTTGCTAAGCTGAGCTCAGTACGTCTGTGTGCAGAACTCACCCTCACAGGCGCTGCTTTTCCTTTCAAATACATTTTGGCACGTTGGCTAATATCCTGTTTCCTACTGACACAGAAGCATACTGGGGACAGTTAAGTCTGTCAAATCTTAATGATTTGAACATTCACTTTGTTTCTTATTTGTTCAAATCCTTCAGCTCCAATAGTAGCATTTGGTTATGGTTCTTTTGCTGACTTGCTTTCTGTTTTTGTTGTACCAAGATGTAGACAAAAGTGTCAGAACTATGTTGATGGCAACCCTTTTTTCACAGCTGGTTTAATCTCATAAAAGAGCCATACAGAGGGGAAAAAACTGAGAAGACAACTGTTAAGAAGGAAGTAAACCAAGATTTCTTAATAAAGAAGTTCCCATTCTGGGAATAGCCATGTCCTAGGAGGAAAAACATAAGGAGCTTTCCTCAGCTGTCAGAGAAGATGAACACAGAATCACAACAAACTATTTCAGTCCAGACATCACAAGAAAGAGCATACCAAACCTCTGTAGTAGCACAATGGGATTTTCAAAGTAATATTTTTATGAGGCACAACACTGCTGTTAGTTGCAGGGAAGCTACAAGGTGAGAAACTGCATTTACCAGCAGTTTATAAGGATTACTATGGACACTGCTCTGATGGTGATACTGTGCTAATTTAGTAGAGTTTCAAGCTGTGCTAAGCACAAATAATATGGCATATAATGTGTATTTAAGGCAAGTACTCTGTTCAAAAGCAGAGTGCTCCATAAAATGTATCACATACTTTTGATGTAAACGTGATGTCTCAGTGACTTGGATCTGTGGATTCCCCCTGAGGCACAGAGATTACTTTTGCTAAAGATGTTTAAGGGATCTCTTTGCTTTGTTAGGGGTGCTAGTTCTGGTGTCACCACTGTACCAATTTGTCTGGTACAAATTGGCTGGTTTGTATCACCCCTTCTCTTCATTTTTGCAGGATGCTAGAATGAAACTTGTCTCCGTGTGTGTCCACCAAATCTTCAGGACTGCATTATAAACTGTTACATTCCCCTGCTAGATATATAGTGCATTTTTTCTGAAGGGGAACATACTTCAGATACTGTACCATATTGATTATTCTGTTGGTCATTTTTTGCTTTTTTGTACTTCTGCAATTCTTTTTTTCCTCTGGCTTCTGTTTTAAATATTACAAGCTCACTGCATCCAGGTTTCTATTAAATATGACAGCTGTACTTGGCTGATGCCAAAATATAATTTGATTGAGCAAAGTATAAATGTCACCACTTGATTTCTCTGATGATGTTTTGCTACTGAGGTAGTTTTCCTTTTGGACTGGGATGAGTGATTTTAAATCTCACCCCAGACTTCAGTACCTGAAGTCACTGTCTGTGACGGATCTGTGCATTATTCATTGCTGCTATGTTAGATATATAATGTCTTCAAAAAGAGAGTTACAAATCATCTGTTTTATAGGAAATTTACATTTAGAAAATCAGGTTTCTGGGCTCTTGGAGAAGTTCTGGGGTCTGTAGCTTTATTGTGGGTGTTGACTGTCAAACTGCTTTGGGTATGGTCCCACTTACCCTCAGTCAATACACCAGTTTTTGCCTGCTTAGCTTTGGAGATTTTTTGGATTTTTTCAGACTGCAAAATATTATTATTATTATTTTGGGGGGGCAGAGGGGTGTCCCTTCATTTATGGCATATGAAGCAAAATATGACAGGACTTTCTAAATATTTTGCTAAATAGTATGTGTTGTTCTAGAACTCTCTCTCTGGTCCTCTTTTTGAAGGCTTTACAAAGGTCCAGGACAGGCCAAAATTACAGTCTGTAACTGAATTGCTGGTGAAGAATCAGATTCTTTGAAAATTTTACTTGCCTTGTATTTTCAAACACGTCTTTTTCCTTTCTTATAGAAGGCAGTCCTAGGTCATAATGTGAATACCAACCTATTACTTTCCATTTCACTTACTAAACACAATAAATGTTTTAATCCAAGACACTTTTTAAAATAAAGCCACTATCTGAAAATCTCCATTTGTACTGGTACCCATTTATTTTTTAAGTGCAGAATGAGGGACTCCTCATGGAAATCTGGTTTTGCAGATCTGCATCCTCCAGCATCTCAGTTCCTGTCGCCTTGCACCTGTCACCATGGGAGATGGCTTCACAGCAAGTGATATTATCCTCCAAAGTAAGAAGTCTTTTAACAGTCATAATAATTTCTCTGAGAATAGGATGTATTTTCTAATACATAGATATGGAGTGCTGTGTCCAGTTCTGGGCTCCTCAGTACAAGAGAGACATGGAGCTCCTGGAGCAAACCCAGCAGAGGATAGTATAGGTGATTAAAGGACTGGAGCATCTCTCTTCTGAGAAAAGGCTGAGAAACAAGAAGAAGAGACAAGTGTATAAATATCTAAAGGCACGGAGTCAGAGGATGGAGCCAGGCTCTTCTTGGTATAAGCTGTAAGACAAGAGGCAATGGGCAGAAACTGATGCACAGGAAGTTCCCCCTGAATACTGTCCAGAGAGGCTGTGGAGTCTCCCTCAATGGAGATATTCAAGAACCATCCAGACACAATCCTGTGCTGTGTGCCCTGGGATGACTCTGCTTGAGCAGGGAGGTTGGACCAGATAATCCACTGGGGTCCCTTTCAATCTGACCTGTTCTGTGATTCTGTATTATCCATTAATGGCAACTCCATCTTAAAACATATAATTCTAGCAAAGTAGCTTTTTTTTTTTGTAATTTTGTGGAGAATCTCAATTATTTCCAAAGAGAGAGAAAGAGCAGTTAAACGTCTTCGCAATCTCGCTTCTCCCCAGTTTCCAACATTATGTTTAATGATAGTGAAAAAGCAATGAAGTTGGGATTTCATGAGATTAATTATAAATTATTACATGGCAGATATCATAATTTCTGTATGGAAACACAGTAACTCATCTTGTTCTTAGCTGAGGCACTGGCTTTTCTTGTAGAAAATAGAAAAATTTTTTCTTGTAGAAAAAATAGAATCAATTTAGAAATATACAACTGAACTCCCTGAGCAACCTAAACTCTCTGCTGAAATTTACAGTGTCTGTGTAGGTTTTAGCTAGCAAATAATCTTATTCTTTTGCACTCTCACCAATACAATCCATGCCACTTTAGCATGGCACCATACCTAAAATAATATACCATGCTTCAAGCCAAGGCTTGTTAGCTTGGGCTCTGTGATATTCTAATTGCAGTTAAATGGCTCTTGTTGTCTTGGGCTCTCAGAAGAGCATGTTCATGCCTGTTGTAGCACACCATTTGGTAATACCTCAGGAAGTAAACATCTTAATTAATAATCCCACTGTAACTACTGTGTGTATTTTTGCAATTGCAACTGTTGTCTCTGGAGCTCCTCACTGTTACTGCCTCTGAGACTGGCTTCCCTGAGGATCCAAGCTGAAATGGTCCAGTCTGTTTAATTCTGCACTGAAGGAGTGTGTATAACATTGATTTTGTCAAGGTGGGTGGAAAGACTACAGAGAAAGCTCTGCAACTGCTTAAACAGTAATCAATACATCTTCATTAAGCTAGTGGCTCTTAAGCCTTCCCCTGAGTTTTACTGTCATCACATTCATAAGTCTCTTTCAAACTGCTTTTTAGATATATCAGAAAAGCTTATTATTTTTGTTCATCAAATTTCAATTTTATCTCTTTTTTCTGTCTTCAGTGTTATAAAAAATAAATCTTTGTTTTGGTATGTTTGGCTTTGCCTTTCAACATCACATGATTTTATATAGAAATTGTGGTAGTCTATACCAAAAAGAAGTCTATACCAAAAACTAGCCTGTTTCCACATTAGTAATTCTAAAATTGTGAAATTGTAATTGTAGATTAAATTCACCTGCATCCTAAGAACCTAATATAAATCCTCCAGATGAGGTGCTTAAATGATGCAAAGTATGGTTACCCAGGTATCTGCACCAGCATTTGATGGAAATGTATACAGCAATTATGTAGCAACCTCCAGAGAAATTACGAATATCTAATACATTTTTCCTTTTGTTGAGATACATTGTGCCCAGTTTTCTGACTTCTAATTGGAAAAACAAAAGAAACCATGACTACTGACAGTATGCCAAATGTTGATTTGAATATAAGAAGTTGCGGTGACCTAGCCATTATACTGAAAGAAAACACAAAGTTATTTAATCTGTCAACCTAAAAAGGGCTGAAGATTGTCCACCAGATAAATACTCACGACTCATATTCTAATTATAAAGTATGTTTCCAGGAATCTATTGCTTCATGCCTCTATCACACTCATCTGTGATTTGTTCAGCCTCTGAAATATTCCAGACTTGACCTTGTCCCTGTTTTCTGTTTCTGTTCTTCTCTACTACTCTTCTACTGGCAGCTTTCATATCCCACATGGTGCTTTTTACCTCATTGAAAAGTCAGGGTGTTTCATAAGTACAGTTTTCTGCATTGTAGCATCCTCATTACTTTAAATTAGATATGTTCAAGTTTAAACAAAAAAAATATAATTCTTTAAATTAACCTGGTAAAAGGAAGGATTCTCCTGTAGTGCAATTACTTCGTACTTCAGTTTGCAAGTTAACATTTTAAAAAATGAAAGAGAACAGAGATCACATTCTGATTGTGACAGAGATGAGAATTTATTGAAAACAAAATCTTTACATGAATTTGTGCATTTTTTAATAGAGAATCAAAGGAAATTCCTCAATATACATTTGCCTAAAAGTGAGTGCTGGGATAAATTTAAGGCTTCCCTTAAGAGGAGCAGTATGAGATGGTTTGACTGTCATATATCTGGGTTTTCAGAACATCCTCAGAGCCTTACAAATGTTAGACTGTTTTTGTGAACAGAGAAATTGTCTTTTCTCAACTTGGAAGGGACTTAGTCACAAATTCCTCTCTACTAGAAAAAGCTAATGTGGATTTTATTTGATTTCTTTATTTAATTTTTTTTGCACCTTCTATAAAATATTTCTCACAACTTTTAAAATGCTTCATGCCAGAGCATTTTCATCAACTTTGTTTCATATCTTGATTTAAAGATTTTAAAAATCATTTTAAAAACCAAGCATTATTTTTTGCTTAAATCTTCAGTTAATCAAAATGGTTCATAAAATGAAAAAGTTTTAAATTCTTCATGTAGCTATAGATTTTATTCTTTTACATAGGTGTATTTAGTGTACACTCCCTTTTTAATTTAGGGGATTAAAATCAGCAAAACCAAGTGATTTAGGAAAAGAAAAATGAAAGCATTGTCTGAATAGTTGAAATAAGTAGTTGTAGGACTACTTTAAAATTATTATTTTATTAGACAGATGTCCAAACCTACAATTTGGTGTAGGTCAATATTCTTGGCGGTCAGTCTGTATGGATTTTTTAAACAGACACTAGTACTAGTTAGTACTCACAGAGTGCATACCTTAATTATTCTGTCAGAATAGCATTTGATATGGATGGAAGCTTTTCTTAATAAACTGCAATTTTCAGCACCTTAGTCAATGGGCAAACAGAAAATGTATTCACTGGTGGTACATATATACCTGTGTACAGTCACATGCAGCAGTGAGCAAGAACAGGTCTGTAAGACTGTAAGTCCTTTGAGCATATAACTTCTTTTCCCATGCATGTTGGCAGCATATAACCAATAACACCATTAACAATAAAAAGAATGGAGAGGCTAGATTACAGCCTTTCCATGTAATATCATTATTTTTCTCTTTAATCTACCATATGACATTTAATTACAATTATCATGATTATTGTCAGAGAGTAATAAGATTTCTTGTTTAGTGTATCTTTCTAAAAATGAAGATGCAGAATCAAAAGTTCTGCTGGTGGGACCCCATGCAAGCCACACTTCCTTGGCTTTGGGTGAGCTGCTGCTGTAGGGCAGCTGGACAGAATTTTCTGGATGTGGCCCTTAACAGAAGACCCGTGAGCACTCAGAGTTGTACAGTAATGTTTCAAATCCTAACCAACCAACTTTATTATATTTTCTCTCTTTCTTTTCCTTTTATTTAATGAAATAATTATGTGGTGAAAAAGAAACAAAATCCAAAATGTTAGTTGGTAGTAACAAGTGGTAACTTGTAACTAATGCTGCTGTAATTCCATCCAGCCATTTTTGACATCATTTTTGAAATACCAGTATTAACCCTGCATACCAGTTCTTGTATAAACCACCATGTGGTCTGACAATATGTGGTTTATCTTGGTATTTCAATTGGCAGTATCATTCAGCCATCATGTTCAATAAGGTAAAATTTGTCTTTGACACTGAATCCTAAACATATACAGTACTATATATTTCATATTTGAAAACAAGGAAAAAAATCCTAAAGTTATATCACATGACACCCTTTTTTTGCTGTCACATGACTGTCCTTCCCTCAGATGAATTAACTGGCACTGTTCAGGGAGATATATCCCAGAAACCTCAGTTCAAGGCATGATATCCTGCCATACCACGGTGAAAGATAGAAGGATTGCAGTATTCAGTAACCTTTATGTAAGGATTATGCTAATGGTAGAAACAAATCAGATTAAGACATCCTTATCATTGTACATAAACCAGGCAGACCTTAAAACAAATATTCATTCATCTTCTGATTCAGCACTCAGCTCCAGAGGAACTCTCACTAGGCTGTGAGTAAGGACTAGAGCAAGAGGTGTTCTCAGCCCCCTCGGCAGTCCCACACCGATTTCGGAGCCGGTCCCTCTGACGCTGGCTGCACGTGGAAGAAGGAGCTGCACACTCCCTGATTGGTACCTACCAGTATGATTGCACCTGCAGTGAGGCTCCTCAGCACGGGGGTCCTTGCAGGATATGATCCCACCTCTGTTTAAAACAACATGGTTTCAATCAAAACACTTGATGACAACTGTCCAGGGAATTTTTACTTCAACAGGCTGACTGGCTACTTAAAGCAGAAGTTTCCAGTACAGCACATACTACACTTCATTTTGTGAATAAAAACTAGGGGACCAGCCAGTTTAAAAAAGCATGGGTGAAGGTCTCACTCCCCTTTCTTCTCCTTTCTGCCATCCTTTCAATGTCATTAGTCTAGCATTTTCCCAGCTGTTTTTAATGCCATGCGATAAACATGAAAACAAGTTTGGGCTCTGCCCAGTCCTTCTTGGCTCATGATCACACAAAACCTCCATGAAGGGGGAAAAATTACTTCCAAAGATTAGTGTTACTATTTTACAGACACTCTGAGCAAAACCATAAGCCAGGACCACAGGCCACTGAAAGGCATTGCAAAGTGAAAATTTGGGTGATTGTCTTCTGAGTGATTTTAAGTAAAACACTCATTTCCTCTGACATGGTCGCTGAGCTGAGTTTTGTTTACATAAGATTCTTTGAAATGCTCCCTGCTACCCTCTTTATTTTTCTAATCTTAGTCTAGTTTCAGCTTTGTTCATTAAAAACCCATCAGTGAACTATTATGTTTGAATTCTGACTTAAACAGGCCACTTGGGGGTACTGTGCTGTAAAGCCAAGAGAGCAAGCAACATAAAAAGGCAGACGTAATCTCATTCACAGCCTAAATTTGCAGAAGAACACCTGGAATATAAATGTGTCTGGATAGGACCAGGGTTTTTGTGATTAATTGCCAGCTGTTGTCCACAGAAGATAGAACTATGCTGTGAAACCAAGAGAAAGTGTTCCTTGGGGCTTCTACTGCTTTCCTTCAGATGTATGGGGTGGGAAGGAGCACGGTGAAACTCACAAGAAGAAATAGGTCTTTTCAGAGTTAAAAAGGGCCAAATATTGACACACTGTTTATTTGTTGCCCTGTTAAGGCTGTTCCTAATTAAGGGTTTATGCAAGGTGGCAACCTGGCTTAATTACATTTGGTTTCCCATAGTTTCCTTGTAGAAAGCATACCTTGCCTAACCATAAGTTCAAGAATCATGAGCTGTGCTATTTAAGCATATAAATGTGGCAAATGTCTGCTACAACTTGTGGAATATTTTCAGGAAAAAAAAAAAAAGGTTAAAATTTCACTTCAAAACTAGCCTAAAAAATAACCAACAATGTTAAAACTGTAACATGTCTTAATACACTGCTGTAATTAACTGAAGAAATACAGAAATAGCAGGATTGCCCAGTATTTTACAGATTTGTAGTGCTCTTCATTCAAAGGTAGCAGTTTTATACCCTGGCAAAATAGATAACTGATATTTCAGAATTATCCAATCTAATTTGACATATTAAAATAAGCTGAAACATTGTTTAAAGCCATGTACTGAATCATAAACCCGAGAATGTCTCTTCCATTTCCTGCTGACCTTTAAGATTTTTTTTTTAATTGTTTCTCTGATCATGCTTAGAGACTCTAATGAGTACAGATTTCTAAATCAGCCTGATGATTTGAGAAAATAAGTTATATTTCTAATAGCATTTTACTTATCTAAGAGAATGGGATGTAAGCCACTAAGTAGCAATTTCTTGAAAATGGCCATTTAACTTCGATGGTTTTGAGTATTTTAGCTCCAACTCTGTAATGTGCTGAGTACTATTCCTCTCAAAATCAAACTCAGACTCCCTTGGGTTAAGGACTTAACACTTGTTAGTGTGTGGAGCTTCAGCAACTGCCTAATAAAAATCATGCACTCCAACAGCTTGCAGTTTTCTCTCATGTGATGTAAGAACATAAAACTGGAAAGACCTTGAAATACTAACTCTAGGCCCTTTTTACTGCAAATAATCTTCTTCTGTCCTGTCCTCCATAAGTATGTAAACTTGCGCTTAAAAATAACTTGTTCCTTTTTATCCCTGTAGGAAAATTCCTCCAAAATCCTCTTCCTTGAATTCTTAGAAGTATAATTTCCAGTCTGTATTTATTCATAACAGGTTTGCACTCATTTGTTTTTCCTGCTTGTATAAATTCTCCTCATCAGTCTTTCTGATATGTTCATAAAGGTCAAAAGCTGGAATTTTTAAAGTCCCATTAGATGTGTGAAAAATATTTTAGAAACACCTTCAGAATTATGTTAACCTTCAGAAAGATTTTTAAAGGTCAGTTATTGCAGATACTGAAGCTCTGAAAACTAGCTTAGTTTCAGTTGTATGAACCTTACATAATTAGAATCAATGTTAGCGTGCAATTGCAGGCAAAAAAAGATGAGGCTTCTCTGCTCAAGCACTGAATAGATCATTCATCAATCCCTTTAATCTAATAAATTCAAAAGGGCAAGGTTTTTTCAATGGTTTTCAATGAGTAGTCTTCTGTTTAGTTTAACAGTTATTGGTAGATTCTGTGATTTGGAGCAAGTTTGTCTTCAATGAGTTACTTCTTTAACAGGTTGCCTACAAATATATGTGTACTCTGGATTCTACTCTATTTTCTCTACACACAGCCAGAATTTCTCACACAGCTCCTTTACTGTTTTCATTTCATCATGAACTTTTACTTTTACTCTAAGATTATGAATACATTAAAATCTTACTTTTCTCTTTTTGCAAAATGAGTGTTTTATCCTATATCATCTTAAAAATATAAATTTTTTTATATTTCACTGAGTCTCACTCAGTGACTGCCTAGATGAATGGCTTCCAACAGTCTCAAGGGAAAAAATCCCAGGTCTGCAAAACATCTCAGAATTGATTGTCCTTCTTATTTTTTAAATCATGGGAACATATGCATAGAGAAGATTTTTAATTTTGCTTTAGGTTTTGTTTTGGTGCTCTTTTGTCCTATTCACATGAAAGCCTTTTCTTTTTCTTCCAAAAAAATGAACTCATCCATTCTGTCAATAATAAAGATTATGGCCATGTCAATTTAATAACCCTCTCCATCTGAATAACTTGTGCATCTCACAGTCTCACATAGCCTGGGAGAAAATATACAGACCGAGCTGCTCAGAGCAAATTCATAACAGAACTTTTAACAACTATGTGCAGAAAGAAATGTTATAAATTAATGATTTCATTGATTGTCATTAATATTTCCAGACAGTAGATACTGAAAAAAACTCTTACAAAATTACTGCTTATTCAGGTCATGAATCTGAGTGAAAACATTATGTTTTTATGCTTCCTTGGAAATCAATTAATCTGACGCTTTAAAAGGAAATAAAAATGGCCCACCATTCCCTTCTTCAACTGCAAAATTTTGCAATTGGTACAGTATTGTTTAATATTTGTTTGACTGAAATACTTAGTAGGAAGAAACGTGTGGAACATCAGACAACATATACTGAAATTCATTCTGTGGGCATTTTATACATATAATTTGTTCATTGTTTTTCCAAAAAGCAAGTTGCTATATACATACATTATATGCATATGATCTGAAAAGAAAAAGGAAATTATTTTGATGGTTTGACATATGATTTCTAAATGAGCAAATCTAACATGCAGGGCTAGAGCTGTGCAATAAAGTCTCCATTCATAGCTAACATAAATTCTTGCTCTTACTTCATACCTCGCATTGCCCACTACTCAAAAAAGCAGAATGTTTGTAGGGTTGTGCTTAACTAGTACTAGAGATGGTGGAGACCTTTTGTGGCTCAAAAAATCCCTCTTATAACCCAAATGCCAGCTCTCCTGAGGGCTGAGAGGGCAACTGGGAGCCTAAGTCTGCTGTGTCCTGCAGGCCATGTCACAGCAGGCTGTGATGAACCAAGTTACTGCCAGCAAAACAAAGATATCGAAGGAAAGGACCACAGGGGAGTCCCAGTGCCTACCCTTACACTCTAAACCAAAGGAATTTTATTACTCTTTTAACTGAGATAATAGAAATAAGACAACCAGAGACGCATAGGGGATGGCTGAACACCTGTGACAATAGAGTAGGGCTTGGATTAACTCAAGAATCAGTGAATCTGAAGAAATAACATGTCTCAGTTGAGAGCTGCTCCCAGATGTTTGTGCTCTGTTCTGCTTTTGCCTCATGCTAACTGTAATGGCAAAATTGTGTCTTGCTAACCTGAAGCCATCAGCATCCCTTCTGAGATGGCACTTTACCATCTGTTAGGATAAAGGATACCTAAAGCATAGCTTGGGTTTGATGGCTCTGCTTTTGTTATGATGTGGGTGTCCCACTGGCCAAAAAATTCCCAACACTGGGAAATTTTAGATCAATTTCCAGCTCTGTGACCCTCAGCCATGCATGAGTCCCTAGCAGGCTGGTGAAGCTTTGCTCCAACACACAGCAGAATGTGGAGGTTTCAGGGCTTGGGGGTAGGCTGCGTTTCCCACTGGATGCTTTAGGCGCTGTAGTTTCTGGGGCACACCCTGGCTTTGCCCTGCATCCCGATGGAGGGGAAGGTATGGGGCACACAGAGACCCAATCTACCTCAGGCTGCCTTGCCAGCCAGCTGCAATCATGTAGGGATCTCAGGCTGGAATATCATTTGTGCCAGAAAGGAACTTGAGAGGGGACTTCAGAAATTTTTTTTTAAAAAAAGATCCCCAAATCTTAACTTTACAGTGTGTTTCCATTTCCGAGCCAAACATAATGTAACACAGAATTTAAGTCTCTCAAATTCATCTTTAAGGCACAGAAAGTGAAGGTATTTGAGTAAAAAAGCCACATAGGCTTGTTATTTTATTGACTGTTTTGCAGCTGTCCATATAGGAAACAATGCTGTTCCATAAAGTTTCTGGTAGTCAATACAGAGTATAAAGTTGATTTGTTTGCACTCAGTGTTTTTCAGAGTCAATGTGATGTTCTGAGTAGTAAATATACTCTTTCCATAACTTTACAGTAAACTTGTACAACTTGTACAACTTGTCCAAAGGCAATTCCCTAGGAACTACTCTGAATATTTCATGGTACTTTTCCTACTGTATTGCACCAGGAATAAAACAGCAGTGACCAGGGATATAAAACAAATTTTCAAAAATGCTGAGCAGCAGCAGCTACATTTGCTTCTTTGTTACATATACACACTTCTCTAATTAACATCACATGTCCTGGATTGAACCCCAAGACAATTGCAGCACTCTTAGCTCTAATGGAGAGAATGTGTTAATTCACATTTTCTTTCTCAGTTTATAGTTCTCTTTCATCCTTTAGGTTTTTTGGTCAGTTCTCAGCCAGTTTGAAGACTTACATCTATTTACATCTATTCTTTTACTGTTCCTATCTCCATATATAGTATTTGATTCAAAAGAAACACATCCAGCTTCCATATCACTGTACCACCAAAAATAGATTGTTAAGAGTGTTTGCAGTCATACACAGACTTCTACAATGCCCAAGTCACCACAGTTTATAAGGCCATTTAATGTGATTTTCTTCCCTTACATTCTTCAGAAATTTCCAAAAGGTTGCTAAAAATTGATTAAAACATTGAAACTAAGATATGGAACATGCATTACAGCCTTCTCCCTCCCACCCCTAAAAAGATCTAGTGGTCTCTGATATCAGATATTTGCACTGCTTGATCATTAGGTAATGTGAACTGCATCTGGAGTAGTTGTATTTTGAATTAATTACCTGGAGCATATAACTGGGTAGCATTTATGTGGCATTTGCCACAAGATTTTCATCTATGGCCCTGGTTGCTTCTGTTCATTCTCTTCTAGAATGGTGGTGGGGACTTACCCCATACTCGTCTGTGATGCTGAGTCTGCCACCATCAGTATGGTCACCCTCTTGTCTTGATGATTTGTCTTGGTTTTCTCTGGCTGATCTGGGAACAGACTTTGTTTTTAACATCAGTCACTGCTGTCAGTAAAAGCTTAAATAAAATTACAAATCTCTATACCAAGATAGGTAGCAGGGGAGTGTGCCACAAATACCAGAGTTTGAGGAAAATGTCAAGTTAAAGAAATGTTTTTCCATGGACATCAGTGTTTAAGTCCTACCTTGGTAGATAAATTAGTCAACAGGATATTTCAGCTAGGAAAAGAAATGTCCGGGTTATTCAAAAGAGTTCAGTCACAGTCACGTTGTGCTGTTTCTAGCACCTCACCATGATTCAGGGGGCAATTTCTATCATTCAGAAGGCCTGGTCATACTGCTAATTGTAGATGGTGCACCCAGAGAAGAGTGCAACAAGGTTTTATGGACATGGCTTTCCTTATCCATGTCAGAACAATTATTTTCTTGTATTAGGATGTATATTTATGTCCTCTTTTTTGGCCATTCCTGTTTCCTGTGTAAACACAGGAAAATATACTTCTCCATTGCATTTTGACTGAGTAATTGTGTTACAGTGAATGCTTTGCCACCATGTCTGTAAGTTGCAATGTCAGCAGATACAAGCCCCAGGCAGAGAGCTTCTCCTAATGCAAACAACATGAAGAAGCCAGAATGTCCCTGATGCTGAGCGTCTTACCACCACTGTAGTCATGCTTGCTAATTGCTGACCTGTTGCACTTCAAACAGAGATAAGTTCATTTAATTTATTTGCAATTCTATCCCACAGAGAATTGGAGAGGTACAAATAAGGACTTGGCATACTGATGCAGAGAATCAGAAGCACCATTTGAAGGTTAGGGAAGGAGAAGGGTACACCCTTTTCAACTTTGTTCCCTGAAGAAAGTGCCAATAGATTTGTGTTCCAAATGCTTCCAGAAAATTGCAAACAAAATAAATTCTGGCCAAAAAAGTTAAATCTCCATCTAAATAGTGAAGTTTAAGTGTTAGAAATGTAATCATCTAACTTGCAGAGTAAAGCAGCATATATTTTAAATGACTGATCTCAGTGACAGAAGTTTAGTCTGAATATCAGATTAATGCTACTACTGTACAGTCAAGCCTGTAGTCTAGTGGGAACTTTCTCTTAATTCATATTAATAATTAAATATTAGTGAAAGTTATTTTTACTTACAAGACGTAGAAGCCATGCTAAGGAGCATGAAGAGCAGCAACATGACAGAGCCAGCACAGCTTCACCAAGGGCAGGTCCTGCCTGACCAACCCAGTGGCCTTCAATGATGGAGTGACTCCATCAGTGGACAAGGGAAGGGCTACAGGTTCTGTCCCTCTGCTCTGCTCTGGTGAGACCTCACCTGGAATGCTGCATCAGCTCTGGGGTCCTCAGCGCAGGAAGGACATGGATCTCTGGGTGTGAGTTCAGAGAAGGGACACAGACCTGATCAGAGCGTTAGAAGAACCTCTCCTGTGAGGAAAGGTTTGTTCAGCCTGGAAAATTAAAGACTTCAGGTTGTCCCAGCTGTTTTTTAAATTCCATTTTGAAAAGAGGAGAACTGTGAGAAGTAATCTTGAATCTGATTGTAATAAGACTAACAGCAACCGCTAGTTTTCCCCTTCTTTTAATCTTTTCTGTTTATGATTAAGGTAGTTTAAGTTTCGTGTATGACATCTGTTTTCTTTTCTTTACACTTGAAATAACATGATTGAATCTCCATGGACTTGATGTTTATATAGCCTTTTACAATTTCAAAATCTATGTAACATATATGTTATTTGTTTTTAGGCATACTATTTTAGTAAAGATTATACAACAGCTATGCTGAAAGGGGACGAAGATCCTAGGAAAGTGGCAAAGCTATTAGAGATAATTCTAAATGTCAAACAGTAGGATTTAACTAGATGACAAATAAGACATTAAACAGAGCACAGTCTTTGCAGAGATCTTGACATTACTTTGTAATGGAAGGAGGATTGCAGACATGAATTGAGTTCAAAGTCTTCTAATGGATGCAGGGTGGGGGAGACTCCGTAGTCAATGTCTGTGTGGTTTCTGATTTAACCCTTGAATGGCAAAAATCTGTGTAAATAAAATAAAGTAAAATAATTTTAAACCCCCAAAACAACAATAATTAAAACTTAATAAAAACCCCACCAAACAAAACAACAGAAATCAAGAAACAAACCAAAACTCGATACACATGTGAAACTGGCCATTTGGCTTTTTTTTTATGATAGTTTATCCAGCTCTGTTGCATAAAATATTTATACCAGTATCTTTCCACAATGTGATGCTCTTCATAAGCTAAATACAAACATGCAAACCTCCAAACTCACAGCTTGAAACAATAATCTTTAGAAGAGTAGACTGCATGCCATTTGGATCAGAACAACCAAGAAAAAAACAAATGCTGGGAACAATACACCAACTACCTAGTGCAATTGAGTGTGAAGTTCAATTTTATTTATTCTGTGGTCTCTGCACTGAATTTGTAACCCCCAGTACTTTAATTACTATGAAACCAGCTGCACTGAGCTCAAAATGAGATAATTTATAAAAAGCCAGAATGACTTCCACTATGTTTTTCACCCAGAAAAAAAATACAACTATAAAATTTCATGTCTCAGGAGCTTTTTGTGTTGAGATTTCAGTACTGACACTTCAAGGATGAAAAAGAGCTATCATTTTTCATCTCCTATTTCTAGATTGACAAGGATTTAAGTGCAACTCCCAGTGGCTCAAGGGCAAGTATTGCTTACTATGAAATACCAGTCATCTAATTCTGCTACTGAACTTTGTGTGTAGAAGCATGGCAATATAGAGAAGTTATTTGAATTATGAATAATGACATTATCATTTTACTGACAGGAAATAAATTACATAAAATGTAAAAAGAAAGGAAAATAAAGCATTTTAAATTCTCTGTGAGAAAAGCAATTTTTAATTTGTTTTCTTCTGGACTCAGAACTATAAAAAGTTGAAAAAAGTTGGAGTTCAACCAGTTTTGATTTGCTTACTCTTGCAAGCATCCTAAATGAGATTCATTAGCAATTGGAATATGGCTGAAGAAGGAAGGGCACACAACTTAACTGGACTTTGCACATTATCACGTAGACGTTATGGAGGATCACAGAGTGGTTGAAGCTGGAAGGGACCTGTGGAGATCAACTAGTCCAATGCTGCTCCTCAAAACAGGGATAGCTGGAGCAGATCGTTCAAGGCTGTGTGCAGACAGGCTTTGACTATATCTAAGGGTGGAGATAATACTAAATCCTTTAATAGGTGCATATTTATATAACAGGCCTCCCCTTGCAGCATACAAGCAGCAGGTATTTAGTTTTACATCTCAGCTGACTCAAGAGCCTGTAATTATGCTGACATTATGAATTGTCTTTCACCTATATCCTTTTATGCACAGTAAGCCACATCACAGGGGTTGATCTTACTGAATACATGGTTTCTAGCTGAGCAGACAGCTGCTGCTTTTGACATCTGTAATAGCTTTGTAATCTTCACTTAAAAAGTCATGTTTTAATTTAGTGTAAAACTCTGCTAATGTTGACTAAAGAGACACATGCAAGCTCCAGACAAATTTCTGAATGCAACACCTATGGATGGCAATACCGTGCATACTTTTGAGGTTGTTTTCTATTAATGGCAGTAAGCTTCTAAAATAAACAGTTGCTCCAAAGAATTCCTATTGCATTGCAAGCACACTGACAGCTCATGCAGTCCTGCCTTGCCACACAGTGCAGTGGGCAAAGTATTATTGCTAAACTTTCTGTAGGCATTAGCTTAAGTTCCACTTGGCAGCTTCAAGATTGAAATAATTAAATGAGGCCATTAAGTGTTGGAGGGAGTTCCCAGTGAGAGTGTCCTCTTGTGAGACTTTTGCTAAAGTCTTGCAGAGCAACCTCCCCCTGCAGATACAGTCAGATAATCCATGCCAGAGATAATGAACCCACTGACACTTCAGAGAAAAATTTACGCTTTTGGAACAGTCAAGACAATAGGAGGTGTGAAATATTTTCTTGTTGTCTCCACAGTGAGTATGTGGGTATACCACAGGAAACCCAAGACCTTTAACTGCTCCCCCTTGATCTCAATCACCTCTTTCTTGCCTGGACTCAGAAGGATTGTAACATATGCATAGCTCTGGAGTGCTGGGCTGCAAGGGCAAAATGGAAATGTCACATCCATTCAAATGAAGTACATATCACCACACAAGGAATTGCTCTTCTGAGTCATATGGAGAAGAAAACAAGATTATGATCTTTATTCCCATCTGTTTCTCACTCCTATTTTGTGTAGGCTGGTGCACTGTTGTCAGCAACCTTCCACTCCAAGAAATGGAAGGGTGATGATTTCTTCCATCTTCTTCCCTGAGTACTTTCAGGTTAAAATCTGAACTCATACTTTCAAATTTAGGCCAGGATAGGGAAAGAAAAACAAAAATCCAGGAAAACAAGATTTCTTCCACAAAAATTAAAAGTGGCAGTAGAAGTTCACCATGTTTTCTTTATGCAGGAAAAAGATTTTAGAAGAAACTCTTAATTGTTTTTCTAAATTTTAGACCTGAATACCTTGTGGTAGTAATAAATAACTTTTTTATTGACATTAACTATTATAATTTAAATTTTAAAAAAAGAAAGTTTGGGAAAATCTATAACTTCAATTTAGAGTCTCTGTATCCTATTAAAAAGAAAAGCTGGACTTCAGATCTTCAAAACTCTTTGTTACCCATTGTATTATCTACATCTCTTTGCAAAAGAAACTCTCATGAGACAAGTGACAGAAGATGACTGCATGGGTAACAGGTGATGTCAAAGGTCAAGTCATCACAGTTATGTAGTCATTCTAGTCATTCTGAGTTGTTCTTTTAATTTCACAAAACCTAAATGAGCTGGGGGGTTGCATTAAAGCTCTTAATATTAAGGCAGCATGTGCTGTAGTATTGACCTCATTGGAAGAAATTTCTAAGGTTTTAAATAGTCGTCATCATCATCATCTTAACCATCATCATCATGATCTTTTGTCCTTAATATTTATTAAACAGCATTGTGTTTCTGATTTGAGATTTTATTGAATACTTATTAGTGTTCACATTTGCTACACTAAACACACTTTAATGATAATATAAGTGGTGTTATAAATTTCACTGGACATTGCCATAATCGTGAGGTGGTAATTTTATTTAACAATAGGTTTAATCATGAATGAAAAGAAAATTCCATATTATCTTCAGAGGTAAAAGTTCCCTTTAACAAAATCTTTTTAACTTGACCTAGCTGTTTTGCATTGTGCCAAAAAACCCCCAAGCAACCCCACAGTGAGCTAGACCAGAAAATTTCAGGTATTTCCAAGACATACTCTTCTATGATAAGTAAGATTCATAGAATGTATAATGATGTCCTACTATGATTAATCTTTGTGACCACTTATTAAATTCCTCCCCTTTCACCAAAGTGTGTCAGGCAGCCTTGCTTATTTCAAGGTAAGTGCCTGGTAGTGAAATACATGCATATGAAGCTGAAAGCACTGAAATCTGGAGAAAATTAGTTAAGAAAATAAATTTTGGTGGGAAATACTCAAATTATGTGGATATATTACAGGTGTTTAATACAAAGGCATCAGGCTTATACTGAAGTGTCCAGTTCATCCACCTCCTAAACTGGACAGAAAAAAAATCTCTCCTCCACTTCCATTTCTATAATTTTGCTGAAGAGGTCAGAGATTGTCACACCTGAAGTTTTAAATATCCCTGTCAAATGCCAGACAGAAACCACTGACACTTGGGTTCATACTGACTGTATGGGAAATGTAGAGTTATTCATGTACTGTCATTACTTGGGAAGATTTTGTTCTGACCATGAAGTTTTGATTAAAACCTTTTATAGTTTTATACTAAAAACATTTATACTTATAGCCCATCTTACTTATTATGAAATATTTAGGAAATAAACCATAAATATAAGTCCCATTACAAGGAACACACAGGGAGTTAAAAGTCTGCTGTTGCTTGACTATAGAATCAGGCTCTCAGAGGTAAACTGGGTTTACACCTATAACTAAACAAATCCTGAAACAAAAATGCATGTGGTACAAAGTAGTAAGGATTTGAAGAATAGGTAGTGGAAAGAATGCACAATAATGTAAAAGCTAAAAAAATGAGAGACAGTAAAATTTACAGATCTTTTCCTCTCAAGTTCACAAAATATAAATATGGTTCAAATATTTATTTAAAAATCAATTCTGTCTTGAAAAATATATACAAACTACTCAAATGGCTTTTGTATGGGGAAATACTTATAACTTCCAGTAATTAATGTTGGTGCTATTGGTCTGGTTTTTTGTGTACCAGTTTTAATTAAAAATCCATTTTCCATGCATAGAAGCCCTGAAAACAATGATTTGCCATGGAAATATTGACACAATGCAAAACACAAATAGGACCAGTTCTGCCTCTAGACACAAGTGATTCATGCTGCAGTGAATCACTGTTCCACATAGGCAACTTGATTTCCTGGCTCTGTCACTCCTCTCTTTATATCCTAAAACATTATGCTGGAATGTTGGCCATAATATTATTAACTTACACAACTACTTTATTAATAAAGACCACCAAACTATCTACAGAGCTACATAAATTTTTCTTCTGTGTCACAGAATTAGATAGCAATGCCATACTACATCTAAAGCCTCCCATTCTTGTACCTTTGAAGATTAGGTCAGTATGCCATATGGTTAACCTCAAGTTCCCTCAAGGAAAACACTTCTTTATAGTCAACATATCTAAGAAGCTGTAATTACTTGGCCTTAATTCTTTGGGATTATTTCAGCTGTACTCTCTTGTGCTTATTTGTTATTTCTTAAGGTTTATTAAGAGCTAGTTGTTTGCTTGATGTTGTGCAGGCATAAAGAAAGAGATTGAATAATGCACTTTTTTATTTCTAATGTTCTTTTTTTTTTTTTTTGCAATAGAGGATTGTCATTTTGAGGTTTTACATAACACTTCTAACTCAAATCTGAACTAGGAATTTATATACAATTTTCCAGGATGACTGTATCATATACATGCAGATATACAAACGACATTTATTTCAAGTAGAGAAATAGTTCATACCTCATGAGCTAAAAAACATATAACCACAATACAAAGCATTTAAATTCCATAATCCTGTGTTGTCCATTGTTACAAAGAAAGACAGCTTGTAACAAAACTCGACTTCCAATTTAGAGGCTTTTGAAAATTTTGATTCACATTTTCAGACTATGATCCTTCCCTAGCCAGTTATCCAAATCCTTCCTGATTTTAAGCCAAAATTCAACAGAATTAAATGAAGGTGAGATCTGGCCGGATAATTTTTGGTGCAAAATGATTTCTAGTATCTTGTAAAAACATTTTGGATGAGCAGGATGCTAACCAGGTAGTGCTTTATGTAATCCAACTGAACACCTGTTTGCTTGCTGATATACATACTGCTGTCTTTGGTTCAGGGCTTTCTAGGTGCAACAGCAAGAAGTTAGCATTTCTTCAAGCTCATGACTGGGCATCTTTCTGAAAAAGGAAAACCACAAACATGTGATGGAAACACAGCCATGCCTCTCTAAATAATATGAAGCATGGCAGTCATAGCTGTTCAGTTGTTCCTGCTCAGCATTGCAACAGTAGGAAAAACCTGATGAGGAGAGAAGTTGCCACGTGGTGAATTATCTGTTCTGTGAAATTCTGAAATAAATGAATTATACTTTTCCTAGCAGTTAGACCATTCCTTAAGAAAAGAAGAAAAGAAAAAAAAGTATCAGACACAGCCAAATGCGTCAGGCAGATGTGGCTGGAGAAGCTACCTGAGGTGCCAGCTGGATTTATGCTAGCATTCTTGGAGAGACTGAAGACACGAATGGCTGCTTTGAATTTAATCTATGTTATTTCCTGCCTGCTGGCATTACTTACAGGATATTTGCTGTTCACTCTGTTATGCCCTTCAAATGTTGTTTTTGAGTTTTTTCCCTTCAATTTTGTTATTAATTTTTAATACAGATTTTTCATTAAATGATACAAAAATATTAAATTGTTGCCTTACTCATTTGGCTCCAATCACTTTGTTCTTAACCAAAGACAGACAGCAATTCATGGTAAAGAGCAAAGGCAAATGGTTAACACATTTTGAAACAGATTTTTGGCAATAAAAGAAATTTGTGAAATAGTTTCTGACTTTTTTTGCTGAAACAAAGCTGCTTTCTAGAACTACTAGAAAGTTTCTGTGATACCATTGCCCTTGTGAAGCTTATTTGCAGCATTGTAATTATGTAATATGAGCCCTGCTAGTGACAAATGACATCGTTGATCCAGAACTTTTATTTAGAAAAGCTGAATCAGTAAACTTGATTAAAATTGATAAATTGACCCAAATCTTACTGGCCAAATACTGTACTACACCATCTAGTAGAGTAGCAATTAGGTGTCCTGAGGCCAAAATGTACTGAAAATACCAAGGGCACAGAATTTTTGTATGGAATATGTCCATCACCTTATGAGGATGCAAGGAATACTACATTCATATGCTAGTAGGCATATATATCTACATGCACACACATACTCACATGCCTTCTGGATGTGTGTGTCTGTAGATTTCAGATTCTGAGTGCTTCCTAACAGATGTGTTATGCCCATACTTGGATGGTGGTGAATCTTGAATTCTGTGTTTTGTTTCATCACTTAAGTAGTTCTGTGACAAATAAAATTCTACATTTTTTTTAAATTGGGTTTCTTTGAGTTTTCAGGCTTTTTTCTTGGTATTTATTTTACAGAATGGTTAAAACCCCCCATGCTTTGTGGTTCTATATAGCCATATCCACACTCCTGCATGAGTCTGCCCACAACCTGTCAGGTCCCTATCAATTTTTCTTGACCTGTCAGCTCAGCAAGAAGTGTCACGCACTGTGGCTTTGTGAAAAGGCAGCCGTGCCAACTGACCAGCAGCTCTCTGCGAGCTTACTGCCTGGCTAGTTACTATTTCTTGGCTGCTGGGTGAGCCTAAACAGAACAACTCAACTCTGATGGATCAAACAAACAGCTCTGGAGCCTGAATGAGGCCCCAGGGCAATATCTTGTGCAGGCTGGTTGAAAGAGCTTAATATCTTTGAAAACTACATGTCTGTCAAATTTTGTTGAAACTGACCAAGGCACTCCAGGGTACCAGTGAGAGAAACACAGACACACAGACAGCATGACTGCCTAAGCCTTGTTTCCTCAGGAAACCAGGCTAAAAATGTGCCTAGAGATATTTTTAATGTCACAAACTGTTAAGCAGTCCTCAAGATGAGGAAAAGAAATACCTACACTACATACTGTTTGGAGGAAGATTTCAATATGCAAAATGAGAAGAGTAAAAATCCATTCAGTGCTATGTAAACCAATGATTTTGGAGTGCCTTTGCTTTCCACGATTTTTCCTAAATGAAATCAGCACCAATAACTACAACAATAGTAAATGTTTCTTCATTATATATGCTTACAAACCAGTTCATGGCAATAGCATGTCCCTTGTTGAAGCAAGGTTAATTTTATTAGACCTGCTAAGAATGTTGTCCCATATAAATTCTCTGTTGCATGTTGTGGTTTTGTTCTCTTACAGAAATATTTACAGATGCCTTCTATTTCCTCAAAAGTATCTGTACAACACTCACTGTATCTGGTCTGACACTTTGTGAGTTTTGCTCACGACTTTCGGATCACATCCTATGATCCTAATTGAAGGCCCATGTATCTTGAAGATGGAATACAAATGAGTAAGCCTGGATGAAAGAATATTCTTTTTCTTTGTATGAGACTCACTATCCAGACATACAGCATCAAGAACCTGTAATGCAAAAATGGACCTGTCCTGGGTACAGAGAAAGGCGGGTGGAGATTTTAGTGCTGTGTATTCAGTACCACACATGTCACTGCTGGGGGAGCAAGCTTTCCATGATAAAAAACAGTACCAGAAATGGAAAGTTGGCCATTTTTGCCCGTGTCTCTGCAGGAAAAAGGCACTGGGTCACCTCGGCAGGCCTAGCCCCTGTCCGCCACTGGCAGTTCCTTTTCCTGCTCCTCTGAACCACTGCTTTTGTGGTTTTGTGCTGAAAGACAGCCATGGTGAGCCCAAGGTGCCACGCTGAGAAAAAGGAAAGAGAGAGAGCAGCAGTGGCACAGGGCCAAGCAGTGTGAAGCCCAAGGCCCAGCAGAACCGAGTGGTGCTGGTGCTGGAGGCAGCTCTGCAGAGTGGAACCAACGAAGTGGATTCATCCGAGGAGAGCACATGGTGCAACAGGGATGACCTAGCTTCCAATGGGGTTTGGTTTGATGCAGCTCCTCATTGTTTTCTTGGACTGAAGGGGTGTGAAGAGGGATGGATGCAGGCATTAAGCCATGAAAACTCTCATTTTTTCAGTGGTGAATACCCTTTGGTGGATAAAATACCCTCTCTCTTTTGTATGCTCTTTGTTATTATGATCGTTGTGATTATTGGGACTTCCAGTAAATTGTGATTCTCCATTATCTGAAGGGGCAGAGGAAAAAAGGAGCATCTTGCATGAGTTTAATTTTCCAGCTCTATTTTAAATAGCACAACACCTGCTACCGAAGTATGATGGAACACTGTCAAGATGGTGAGAGCAGAGAGAGGCATATACTGAAAATACTGAGTAGTATCTTCATGATTTTGAAAATGTGAATGGTCCCGTTAAGGGTATTGAAATTTTCTACAAATTTGAAGTTACAGACCCGCTAAATAAATAGAATAGAGGCCTATTTTATCAGATTTACCTGGGAAAGTGTTCGTAACATAAGCTGGTAACTAGATCAATATTTCTAGAATTGACATATAAGGCTTAGAGATGTATTCAAATCTGTTTTACCTCTGGAAAATAATTTATTCTCATTCATTATATATCTGCATTTCAGTAGGCACAAATTGCATTTCTTTCTAACAAGATGATCGTTCTGATTAAGGTCCAAAAAGCCTTTAAACAACTCATTGCAAACTAACAGATACTGCCCTTTCCACAAAGTCTTGATTTCAGTAGGGGCCAGCCTTGACTGAGTCCTGTACCAGGACTTCACAAGCTTTTGAGGATCCCAAAGGCAAAAGGGTGGCTGTGTGTGCTAATACAGAAAGAGTGTGAGTTGTCTCCACTGCCTGCCTGCTCTGCTTTGTCATTAGGATATTCCTTGGCACTATTTCATCTGAGACCAGCTTGTGCTTTCCCAAACACAACTTGAGGGATAGCAAACTCCAGAAACTACTCCAACTGGGAAGGCTCTAGAGTGACTGTCCTGTTTTAGGGGACCTACCTGCAGAGGGGAAAAAGTTTATATGTGTGTACTCAGCCCAGTCTTTGCTATTTGGCTTTGGAGCCAGGATGTGGGCCCTGGTCTCTTATTTGGCAATCCAGATTGAGCCTCGGTATCTACACTTGGCTACTTAATAGTGCTTGACAGTGCTGAAACCTGTGGTCAAGCTGGTGTAGCAAAAACCAGTATTTCTTCAGGGAGAGAAAATTTCAAATATTGCAGGATTTACTGGAGCTGATAAGAGCTTGCAGAACAACCCAGTAATTCCCCTGGGCCCCAAAAGTGTTTCACCCTTGTCCAGAGACCACATGGACAGATCACAACAGAGTGCTGCAGGCATTGAATCCGTAAATGCAGGGCACAGGGTAAAATCTGGACGCCTTATGTTGGAGATTGTAGCTGTGCCTTTGGCAGTTTCACAACTCTGCTTGGCAAAAGAGACAGGAGTTCACTCAAATTTGCAGGGAAAATTGTATTACCTTAAATGACTAGGAGAGGTGGTGGTAGAAATGGAAATTTTGTCCCATCCCAAGCTGCCTGTAAGGAAATTAATGAAAATTTTTTCTTTCCTTTAATGTGTTACAGTATTGACATTTGATGAAAAGACTCAATTTCACAAATTATTTCACTTTACTTCAAAATGCATTTACTTTGATATATGTTCTGTGATATGATTTCTCATGTACATTCATGAGAATGCATAAGCAAAGATGCCAAAGTATTAAATTATTTAGTTAGATAGTCTGTTACAATATATCTCTGAGACTCCACAGTGCCTTTTTGGGTACATTTGAGGTACTTTTAAGCTTTCTCCTGTGTATTTTTTATCTACTGCTTTATGTTAGATATCAATAGTCCTATTCCTATATCATTTTAACATACACGTTGCCTCTGGATTACTAGGACACTAGATACATATGCACCATTTCAACAATTCTTTTAGATTGAGTCTATACACAAAAAAAACCAGAATTTTTTCTTCTTTTACCACAAGTGTGCCTATTTTCATACAGTTGAAATCCTAGTTATTTGAAAATACACAGGTGCAGAAATATGCAATTCTAAGGAATTCAGAAAACATTGGCCAGCTGCACTTGCCTGTCATGTCCAACTGAACTTCACTGGTAACTGCAGGTTGTGAAAACGGGAAGAAAAAACAAAGAATAAATGAATAATATCTATTCTTCAGACAGAAGTTATCTATAAACTTTTTACTGTGATTTTTGTCTTGTATAAAGCACTGCTCTGTCCTCTTGTCCTGTCAGTGGTTACCTGGGAAAAGGGACCGACCTTGCTCAGCTACCAGCTCTTCTCAGGCAGTTGAGGAGAGTGATAAAGGTCACCCCTGAGCCTCCTCTTCACCAGATTAAACACTCCCAGCTCCCTCAGCCACTCCTCACAGGACTTGTGTTCTAGACCCTTCAGTAGCCTTATGGTGCTCCTCTGGACATGCTCCAGCAGCTCAACATCCTTCCTAAACTGGGGGGCCAGCACTGGACACAGAACTCTAAGTGTGCTCTCACCAGTGCCAAGTTCAGGGGGACAATCCCTGCCCTGTTCCTGCTGGCCACACCATTGCTGATCCAGGCCAGGATGCCATTGGCCTTCTTGGCCACCTGGGCACATTCCTGGCTCACGTTCAGGTGCTATCAGTCAGTATCCCCAGATCCCTTTCTGCCGGGCCACTGTCCAGTGCCAATGCCCAATGTTCTTATACCCTATTTATTTGTTATTAGACTTTGAATAATTGGAAGTAAAAAGAAATATGTACATTTCTTGGGCACCCCTTCAGAGAATGTGCTCATAAGTACCAGTCCATTGAAGTAGCACTCTGCCTGTCTATCAAATCAAATAATTCCCACACTGAGTACTTCCCAGACACTTCCCATTTGGACCTCTCTTGTATATAAAATGAGTAGAAGTACAAGCAACCCTGTAGCACTGTTTTCCAATGGTTCCATAACATGAGAAAATAAGCAGCATTTTATAGCTGTTCACTGGTATCTGCCCCTTTGTGTTTGTTTTCTTCGCTTCTTCTTGCTGTGGCTGGCATCTCTTTCTCATCCTCGTCTGTATATTTGGTGATATGGTGCAGCTACAGCAGAAAGTGCAGTAACAAATTGAACTGGGCCCCTGTGCCTCCAGCCCAAGTGCCAGGGGTTGTTTCCATACCGAGTTCCTGCTGTAGGGAATGCACAGCAGGGACACTGAAGTTAGTTGAAGGCACATACTTCCTTGAACTCCCCAGCCTGCCTCAGTATTGCCAGGGTTAACTGCTGCCTTATCTATCTGGAAAGGTACATAAAGTTTTATATTTCTATGCTTTCAAAGGTTTTTTCTTTTCTATTTTTATCTTCACACATTAAACCTTTTATTAAATATAATTTCAAAGCATATTAAGTACTTTTGCTCTAAAAGGTAAAAGATCTTCAAGTTTTAGTCAAACACAGAGTCACTAACGAATGTTTTAAAATACATTTTTAAGCCAATCTATTTAAGATTACTTCCTTCTTCATTTAAATATCAAAATATAAAGGGCTGTTTGCTGTTTTCTGTTCCACTGCTTATTGCTTGGCTTTTTTGTGGTTTGGTTTTGATGGCATCTCTAACATGCAAAGAAAATACGAAGAGCAAAGTTGTACTGCTGCTTTGGTTGCTTGTGGTGTCTTCTGTAATAAAAGAAGATAATTGCTCTGAACTCGTTTTGGCAGATAAAAAAGTTGTTTACAATATTTTGTCTCTTGCTTTAATTATGCTGAGAAGACATGGCTGTTAGAAACATATTTTTATTTCCATTTGTTTGTTATGACTATCGGTTTAGGATATACCTAGTTATTTATAAAATCATTTTTCCTTGACAAAGAACTATTTCTGAAGCTGGTAAATTTCAGCTAATTTTTATATGTATTAATGAAACTGCAATTTACAGTTCCTTTCATAACAAAAGGGAAATTTTTCTCAAGTAAGCTGTGAGATACTAGCAGTAGGAGCCAAGTAACAGGCAGCTACATTTACATTTAAGATTTTTAATTTATAGAAATCTTTTGAGAGTAATAGTTTAGACTGGTAGCATAAAAATATTATTAATAGTCATTTCCTGAGGACGTTTTCTAAGAGCAGTACTGAGTACTTACTGATACTCTGTGCTGTATTTCAATGATACTGGAAAATATCCAAGTCACAATGAATCTAGTTAAAAGATCTAAGAACTGTTACCCATAAATCAGCAGTACTGATATGCAGTGAAGTATATAACGTACTTCACTGACTCAGAGATGGAAGACACAGATTTCCTTTGAAATCCCATGTTGTTTTGGGTACAGTGCCTTTGATAGTGATCTCTCTTTTTTAACATCAACCTATTAAATTCAAGGAGGGCAGTTTTTTTCAGATGAAGTTTTTTTCAGACCTGTTAAAAGACTGATTTAAAAATTACAGTTTACATGGATAAATAATTTGAGATTGATTAGATGCATCATAAAAGAAAATGAAAATAGCTTATTGGTGCTTTTTTTTGTCTGTCTAGTTCATGTGAGATTATTAACAAGCAAATAGAATAATAAGATAGGATTGGGTTTTCACCATTACATTTCAGTATCACAAAATTTTTGAATGTGCACACACAGTATTATGCCACTAAGAACATCACTGTGGACACAGAGTCAAGCATGTACAGAACCTAGACTTTCAAGAGCAAACAGACATCTGACAATATAATGGGAGACTTCTTGATTGTAAAGCCAATATATAATATAGAAACACAGGCACAGTGTGAGATACCTAATTTCAAAATAATATTTCATAAACAGAAGGATAAGTCGCTAAATCCCTTCTCCTCCATAAAGAAAAGTAATCTCTGAACTTTTGCTGTTTGTCAGAATCTCAAGAAGCACTAAAACTGAACATCTACTAAGAAAAAAAAAAATCAGAAAAAGGGGGTCAGAACTAGAGTGTATTTTATTCTGGTTCCTTGCTAATCTTTCACACATGAGTACAAAACTGTAGGAGTGATAAGTTTACCAGAATAAAGACTGAAGACAGGGACATAAAAGAGCTGGAATACTAAGGAATGCTATTAGCATGAGATTGATAAACATGACTGATCTTCTACAGTTACACTAAAACTCTTATGTAAACTTGATTAATCATTGTCATGAATGTTAGCATGTACGTATTTTTAAAATAGTAAATTAATTTGTCCAAAAAATATAACATTTGTGTATCCTTTGAAGAACAATTTTACTCCAAATACATGTTCTTCAACTGGTTTTAGAGCCATCTGTTACAAAACAATTTAACAATGTTAAAAAATGTATGCTCAGAATTCCAGATGAAATGGTGTTCAACAAAAAAACTGTTCCCTCCTTTGCTTTATTGAAGAAATAATGAATGATGCATATAAAAATCTGAAAAATGTGTATAATGGAAATATAAGATATGTTTATTGTTAAGAAGGATCTGTAAATGTTAATCCAAGTTATGTATTGCTTTGTGTTTTACATCATTATAGGCACATACTTGGAATAAATGTGGACCTGGAACAAAAATTATGCTTGTCCTCATGCAAACTTTGTGTTTCAAGTAGAAAAATAGATTATTTCTTTAAAAGTAAGAATAACAATCAGGAAAATATAAGCTAGCTTTCTCACACTGTTAAAGCTGGAAGACAAATAAACTTGAATTATTTAATGATGTTTTTAAAATATGAATTAAGTTTAACAAATCAGTTTTTATTCACTACTCTTGGAAGTTAAAGAACATTAATATTTTAAGTCTATTTTCATTCTATAGAATAGCATATCTATTATTTCATTGTCTAGATTTCCAGTAACAGGGATAATTAGAAAGAGGTATGTCTTGGAAAACCAGCTGCTTTTGATATATAAACTTTATCTCAAGAAACTGTTTTATTGGCTATACGCCTGTCTCGATGGTTTATGTCATTGTATCCAAATGTTTATTAAAAAATTAAGTCATTGGGTCACCAAGTTAATTCACTCTCTGGAAGTTAAATTGGGGGCAAAGACAGAGATTTTAGGAGATGATGAGGAGTGTCTCAGTCAACAGTGTTACACTGAAATGTATGTGCCTAATTCCTTGAGGGCATATTCCTCATAACAGTTTAAATATAAAGGTCATCTTTAAAACTCTTGCCAGGACTTACAACTGAACTCAACAGAATCAAACAACTCAAAATAGAAGAGATGGAAAATGCTGACAATTTTTGTAATATGTAAGAGTTTGGCCCCAATGGGCAGAACGAACAACGTTCAAGAGGAGAGAAGATGATTGATGATTACACAGGAGAAAAACCTCTTCTTTCCCCTGTGTTGCTTTAATTCTGTGAAAATTCTATCAAGTCTATACCAAAATTCACCTCAAAATAATTCATACAGACTTAAACATACTCGGTGTTAGGTTTCCAAATAAGTATAAATTTTAATTTCATACTAACAACTGATTCTGTCAGCTTCTAAATCCCTCTGGAGTAAAACACCCTTTTCTTAATAACTGAATGGGAAATTCACTATTTTCTCCACAGAAATTATGGGTTACATTCAGTTGAGCACCTTCAGCCTACATATTCTCTTCCATCTGGACAAAACAAAACTATGAGACACCTCACTCCAGTTCTTCCTGCCCTTGAGGCAAAATAAAAAGGAAAAATGTCAAACCCTGATCTTCCTAAATGTGAGGAGTAAAATACAATTATAGGAGTTCTACTGCTTCCTAAACAAAACACAATGTCTCTCTCATTTGCAGGTAAGAGTGGTTTTTTTTTTCTAGACACACAAGCATTCACAGACTCTTATCAAAAAAATCTGGATAATAAAATTAATTCATTTTCACCTCCTATTTTAGCTAGATGAATCCTTCACCACTTTATTATGTCTTCAGTTTTGAAAGGAACTAATATCAGACATAGTCGCTCCTCCAGACTGAATTTTTTCTAAAAGAAATAGAAATGTTTTAACTTTTTGTGAGTTTCAGTCAGTTATAGTTCAAATCTATAAGGAAAAAAAACAAGTATAAAAATACAAATGAAGTTGCTTTGTCAGGTAATTAATTGATCCTACTGCTACACTTTACCACTCTAACTAGTGATTAAAATAAACTCCTAACTCTAAAAATGCTTTTGATAAGGGAAATATATTTTTATGGGTCCACAAGAAAATCAGAACAGGATGTCTGAAAATCAGAACATGGATGAGAATCCCCATCTTTAGCACTGTGTATAAAGATTCATATATTAAAACACCTCAACAGAAAACATATTTGAAATATATGTCTGTGCAGAATAGTCTGGTATTAGCAAAGCAGACCATGTTCTGAAAGATGTCAAGCTTGTTTTAAAGGAATACAGCCTTTCAAATTACGAGAAAGACTTCTTTTGACCTCTGCAAGGCCCATGGAGAGCAAACCTCCAGCTGCCACATAATGAACAAAACAAGATCACAATGATAAACTGACATTAGCAGCTGCATAGCGTGTATGAATAAACAACTCTTTAATAAAACAAATCCCTTTATTGTTACAAATGACAGAACACGTATTTCATGCTGATATGACCTGGTGAAAAAAGTGTATTATTTCTGTTTGTTTCAGCCATATGTTCTCATTCACAGTATTGCTTACAGAACTAAAAAATATTTATCTTACAGATTAGAATGCTGCTTTCTAGCAGATTCCATAGCTTTACATGATTCTAATGAGGGGAATTCATAACACCAAATATCAGAGCCTCTTTACTAAACTTTACTCAACCCTAGAACTAAAATATTTTTAAAGTACTATTTACCTAAAGTTTTCTGATCACACTAATGCATTTCTCACTTTAGAAAAGGAGTCAGAGAGAGAGAGAAAGAGGATGACACACAAAGAAAAGGTTTTGGGTATATTCTTTCTCTCTCTCATAGCTTTTTACTGTTTTCATTTTCCCTAGCCTTAACCAGTGTTTTGGGGAAGAGCAGAGCCCTGTTCTGAAGGCTACAGGGTCATGTAAGAAGTGGCAGCTGATTTCTATCCTTTTCTATGGAACTGACCACTCACTTCACAGGGATTTTTTGGTTATTACTAAATTGCAGTCAGCTGAAGAGCTGAGAGGGCATTGCAAACTCGTTGGCAACTTTGCAAGACTTTGGATAGGTGACGAAGTTCATTGTTCCCTTCCAAAATATTTTTATTATTAGATATAAGGAGAGAAAAAAATTTATCAAGAAGAATTCTGCTGGAAAGAAAAAAAAGGAAAAAAAAAAGTAGCCAACAAATGCAACAAACATTAAACTAACAACCCATAAGACTAAAAATTTTCTTTCTACTGAACATTCAAGAATTATTCTAGGATCTGGCAAGTAAGACAAGTCCTACAATAATTTAGCATTCAACATTCAACCAATTATTTTAAACTTGGCAAAATATCTTCATCCCTTCCTCCCCTCTTCCCAAAAACGGACATATAAACAAAATTAAGCCTTATGTTTTCCAGTTTATTTCCACTTCCAAAACTTGATGAGCAAACACCAGATGCATAGGCTGTAAATCCTAGAGATCAAAGAGTTTCTCTGATCTGATAGAGAATCATAAAGAAACTGTTCACAAATTAAAAGAGAGAAAGAATAGAAAGAAAAAAACAAAACAACCATGTCTAATAGAAATAACTCCTTTGAAATGTTAAGTCCAGACTCATTCCAAGGCATTTCTAAATTATCAAAGATGTCCTTGTTCTAGATTGTACTAAAGCCTCCACATTTTTTTGCAGATTTACTGTCAATATACCCTTTGAAGTTCTGAGTTCTGCACCTGCAGTGGCAATAGTGAAGGAGCTAGGAGATTGACAGGAAAAACTTCCTCTAAAACCACAGATTTTAGTGAAAGCAGCTATGGAGTGAAGCACTGTATGGAGCACAGCTATTGTGCAAACTCTGAGTCTGAAGGAACTTCAATTATTTTCCCAATCTATATCAAATCAATGTTTATGACCACATTAAAATAATTTATTGAACATTATAAATTAAAATTAATTAAATTGACGTTGTTAAAATTATCAGCTTTCTCTGTTAGTTATATAAAATACTATTATGATGTCTTGTTGTTCACCTAGTCTTCTATCAGTTTTAAAATACTGAACTGATAATACTGATGTAAACAATATCATTTACACCCATCTCTGATTTGAGTCCTTCATCCTTTCATGGAATAACCATCAACTAGATTAAATACCCATGTGCAATGTGAACATATTTTTTCAGTGCTATAATATATTTAAAATCTAAGATTATAAAAATGTTCATGAGAAAGGTCTAAAAATACAAACTAAAATGAATAGTATTTTGCCATCAGCTAATGCAGGGTTTTGAAAAATGGTGTTTAAATTATTATTTTCTTATTACACCCTCCAGAATTTCAAACCTTGGAGTGAATTTTAGGAGGCTGGGGAGAAGATATAGATGGGCAATGGTAAAATGGAGGTTAGAAATGTGTACTCTGAGCTGAAATTTTCATTCAGTCACAGGTATTCACTAGTTAGGATTTTAGGAAATAGGAACAAAAAAGTGCTGCAATGTAAGAATCGTGTGAGCTGGTAGCTCTGCCAGGTGGTCAAGATTTGTTTTTTAATCTGTTACAGATACAGAGCTTTCACTACATGTCTTAAATCCTACTCTGAAGGCTGTGGCCACCATGTGAAGTGTCAGGAGCAGCTATCAGCTCTTTCTGCTATGTCAAGCCCCCTTCTTAGAGCCCTGCTCAGAAATGAGCCAGCTGAGAAAGTGCTCAGCAGCACTGAAGAATGAGATAAAATTATTTCAAATAAGAAGACCAGTGGAAAACCAATAAAAATCATGAACAAACTCAACACCTACAAAGGTCAGCTGTGACACTAGCCCTATCTGACACTGGATTAAATTTTAATTACTTTTTAAAAATAATTTTTGGAGTGAATTTCTTCTTCAAAGGAATAAATACTACACCATTTTAGTGACTTAATACTTATGACTGTTTGCACCCTTGCAGTGCCAATATATAGAAGAATGGATAGGATTAAATGTGTGGGGGTTTGGGTCTTTTTATTACTTAAAGAATCAAGTGCCAGCTAAAGTTTCAGAAACCCCTCAGCATAGTGCCATATGCCATATACTGTATATGCACCAAATGTGTCCATCCATTACACAGGACATATCAACATCATGCAGAAGTTATAAAATAAATGCATGTTACTAGAAATTAGATCCTGATATACTTACATGTACTTTCTTGCAATGACTGTACCAAACCTTAAAAATAAGCAAGTTTTCAGCAATTATGTCATAATTTATTTTTTCTTCAAATGTGGATGCTATAAACATAAAGATGGACTAATGGGAAGGAAAGAAGGGAGGAACACAAAAAGGAATTTGACCAAAATCCCTAAATGCAAAGCATCACCCACTAGGAAGCTGTGACATGCTAAGAGCTCTGTCCTGCAAAAACAGTACTAGCTCTACATCAATAAAACTGTCCACATGAATACTCACAGCTGGGTGATAAAAAGGGCAAACAACCAGAGCTGGAGAGCAGCTCAGCCTTTCTTCAGCTGTTGATGAAGCTCAAGCAGCAGCTGGGGGCCACTGATCTGGTGAGTGGTGCTGGGGTGCGGGCTGCCAGGCTGCTCTCCGAGCGAGGAGCACTGCACCCCACACAGCCTTTGCTATCAAGGTAGTCAATAGGTGAACGTGTAGCTGTTAAACCACAGCTAGTTTTTCACATGGGATGTCCTGAGAGTCTTTCACAGTATGGTAGGCAGCACAATGTCACTGCTTTTCTCCAGCTTTTTTTCAGGAAAGCAAAACAACTAATCAACCGATTTTTGGAGAATCTTAGCAAGGACAGCACTAAGTGAAATGAAACTAAAAGCTTCACCTAAGAAAAATCCTTGCAAGCACTAAATGCATTTAAGCAATATTAGTTCAAGGTTGTTTTCTTTCCTAAATAGAAAATACCATCACTTCACTTAGTACCAGAGAACTTTCTGATAGCCTTGACAGGACATGATTTGTCCTCTTCCAGGGTGCATAGATCACCTCCACATGAAAGCACTCAGTATATTTGTTCACTGAGTACCCAACATGTGTACATCTTTACAGATGTTTAGGTGTACCCTGTCTAACTGGGAGACAGAAAACTGGTTGCACTACAGCAATCACAAGACAAGGGCTTTGCCTTTTGGGGCCAGTCAAATGAGGAATACTGCGAAAAGGAAGCAGGAACAGTTAAATAGAGGGCAAATGGTTTACCACTTACAGAAGCAGAGGAATGTGGTCAGTTGGAAACACTGTGCATACATGTACAATGATGCACTTTGGACAGGAGGGTCAAATCTAGACACAGCAAGTCAAGATCCAAAACTCACAAGAGGCTTTCTCCTGTGAAGGGAATCTGAGGTTTTCTGGACTCCCAATCTCTATCTGTGCTGGCCTAGAAGCCCACTTTCAGGCATTGAGCATCCTTTTTGAAATCTAGCAATGTCAATGCAGGAAATTAGAGTCTTCCACTGCAGACTCCTCAGACAGCACAGCCTTTAGCCTTTTGTAACCAGTGGTAAAGATGTTCTTCTGGTATGCCTTATCCTTCTCATCAGTTACAATCAGTGGATTCAGGGCACATGCAGTACTTAGTAAGTTTACAATTGCAGAGCAGATTTCATCTGAAGCAAGTTAAATAGCTGTTATGCAAGGAACTTGGATGGCAGCTTTAAGAAAATGGTACCCTCCAGTATAAATGAAGTGATGTACATACTTTCCTTTTTCACAATAAGAAAACAAAAGCAGGGGGATGTGAACATATTGTTTTGTAATTCCTCCAGGAATAAGAGTGATTTAAAAATCTTTACTGTAAAATTATCTAAATGACAGCAGGAGTAATTAAAAATAAATATTAAAAATCCAAATTTAAACAAACAAGACACACAAGAAAAGAAGAAAACTGCAAGAAACCATAATCTCCTTGAGATGTTTCCAGAATTTAAGTGGGCACAAGTTGCAAAAGCAGGCTTCATGATTCTACAGTGACATAAGAAGCAAAGGTTGGAAAGAGAACAGTCTTAATCTAATCATAAGCAGCTACAGAAACGCTGTGTCCCAGCTGTGATCTCTGGAGAACCATATTAACATAGGGGTGTTGCTAAATGTATGTGTCCCAAATAGTTGTGACCCATGGAGACCAGCTTTAGATAATGAGCAAAAAGAAGGTTAGCAATTGCTGAATGCAAGCAGAAAGTAGCAGAGCTCTACATGTATCTATCCCCATGCCACCTATAAAACTTGAAGTGCATTGAGCATAACATTTAACTTTGGCTGAACTTGATAAACAACTCGAACAGGGTAAGAAATGCTTTAGTAACCCCTCCTGCTTTCTGTGCTAACCCACTAATAATTCAGACATATTTAGGCAGCTACAACTGCAAGACATTCCTAGTATATCCTTAACCATTCCTGTGCTAAATACTACATCTCAGCTCCACAAGTGTTTATGCACACAAGTCCTGCTGCAGTCAGTACTGTAGATCTCTGAGTGTCTAGTTGTCTAGATGCTTGTGACAATTTTTGGAGAAGAATTTCCTTTTAGAATAGGTTTTTGGGCAAAAGAGGAATCAAGTATAATACAGAGGTAAAATCACAAAAAATCGCTGCAGTTTGCTTTT
>VZRX01008996.1:83816-103364 GCA_013398075.1 Notiomystis cincta | reverse complement strand
TAGGGTTAGGAAATGAGAATGTCTAAAAGTAGTATCCTGAGATTCTTCAGGGAAAGTTTTTTGTAATCTGCAGAATATTCAATGTACTTTCCATTGTATGACTAGAGACTCACAAAAAATAAAACAAAGCCAAGTAATAGCATTTTATATTGAAGCCAGCTTTTGCACTTATTTTACACTCCATGGGACCTAAATGTCATTTTGACCTTTGCCACTAAAATAATTTTCAGTTTTAGATATTTATTCTATTTATATAGATATATATCACACACAAGAACCCGGAAAAACCATATGTATTGAGTTTGCTTGGCCAAGTTTTGATATCAGAGGGGCTATAGAGAGGCTTCTCTGGGAAGATGCTAGAAGCTTCCTCCATGTCCAGCAGAGCCACTCCCTGACAGTTCCAAAGACAGATGTGCTGCTGGCCGAGGCTGGTCCCTAGAGGAGGCTGTGACCCTGTGGGAGGCCCATGCCAGACAGGGTCCTGGCAGGGACATGCAGACCTGTGGAGAGAGGAGCCCCTGTTGGAACAGGTTTCCTGGTAGGNAGTTCCAAAGACAGATGTGCTGCTGGCCGAGGCTGGTCCCTAGAGGAGGCTGTGACCCTGTGGGAGGCCCATGCCAGACAGGGTCCTGGCAGGGACATGCAGACCTGTGGAGAGAGGAGCCCCTGTTGGAACAGGTTTCCTGGTAGGATTTGTGACCCTGTGGGGGACCCCTGCTGGAGCAGGATGTCCTTGAAGAACTGCACCCTTTGGAAGAATGACTCATATTGCTGCAGGTTATGGAGAATTGTTGGCTGTGGGATGGACTCATGTTGGAGAAGTTCATGGAGAACTGTCTCCTTTGGGAGGGACCCCACTCTGGAGCAGGGGAAGGACTTCTCTCCTTGAGCAGTGGATGGAACAACGTGGGATGCACTGACCATAACCTCAATTTCCCCATCTCCCTGCATTCCTGAGGGAGAGGAGGTAGAGATGAGCAGGAGAGAGGGATAGACAGAAGATGTTTGGAGGTCTGTTTTTACTTCTCATTACCCTGCTCTGATTTTGCTGGTAATAAATTCAATTATTATCTCCAAATTGAATCTGTTTTGGCCTTGATGCTACTTGCTGAGTGATCTCTCCCAGTCCTTATCTCAACCCATGAGCCTTTCTCTGTATTTTCTCTCTGCTCTTCAGTTGCAGAAGAGAGTGACAGAGTAGCTTTGGTGGATGTCTAGCATCCAGCCAGCATCAACCCTCTACAGCACAGAAAAGTACTTTCTAAGTTTTTGTGATCAAGACATGTAGTTATGATGTACAGATGATCCAAGCCTCATTTGATTCTGTTTTTTTGTTACAGGGGCACATTTCACTGTATAAAAAAACATTATTGTCACAGAACTCTTGTCTAGAATACAGAACCAAGTTTATAGGCCCCATTCTCACACCAGGCTTTATCCAGTTAGTCCTAGTTTGTTCCTCATATCTTGCTTCCATCTTCTTATCCTCACAAAAATCTTCTCTTACTACTACTCAAAATCTTCCACACTTACTACCTCTAACATTTGGGTTTGTTTTTTTCTTTTTTTCTCCTAATTAACTTGTGTGCCATTGAAAAACATTATAATTTTCAGATTGGTGAACTATTTTGACTGTCCTACTTTCTAAGACAGTCTCATGCAAATATCTTGCAATGAATATTTCAACCAAAATGGCTGATAAAATTATCAGCAATTAAAAATTGAACCTTTCAATGGGAACCAAGAGACATTCTCAGAAGATTAACTTTATATTAGCTTTGCCTAAAAACTTGGCATTTTAAACAAACTGCAGTTTCTTTCTTCAGTTTTTTTTTTTTCCCTACAGAAAAGAGATACTCACAGAAGGACACAATTAATATTTACAAGAAAATTACTACTTTTCTGAAGTAATTTAAGATAAAATACTGGGAGTTTTTTATGAAATATTAAACTTGTGGTTAAAAAATGCAACAGACAGGATAGTGCTTTGTATTCAGTCCTACAGGTTAATAAGAGTAATTTCTGTAGAACATTATAGGCTTTAGTCATGTTAAATCATTCAGGGCTTTTCTGTACGAGCTATTTGAGTTGTTTCACCAGGCAATTTGACTTTAGAAAGGTTTCCTCTTAGTAGGCAATTGCTCCTGTATTTTCCTGTTAGCCAGCTGTCCATACCTGATACTGAGCTGAATGTAAATTTTAACAGTCTATAAGACAATGATAGAGTGGTTCCAAATTCAGTAAAGTTTGGTCATCAGATAGCCCAGTAAATTAAGTGAGACTCCTATTGTCTTGTATGAAGCTGAATAATTAATTAATCAAAGAAACCACTTGATAATCAAGCAAAAAACATTGTTAAAATCAAACTTTGGGATCACAAACAAACAAAATATTCCATTTTCACCAAAATTATATACAATTCCTTTAGTACTTTCAACATATGGTCAAAGTTTACCCTCCTCAATACCTTGTAGCTTTGCTATAAAAAACCCAAGCTCTTAAATCTTTTTATCAAAGGCCTCCATTAACCAAATTCATCTATCTCTGCTCTTTGAACAAGTCCTTCCTTCACCTTTCCAGACCATTCTGATGTCCCAAACAGGGACCCAATGGTTAATGTAAGTCAGCCTCTCTGTAGCTACCTGCTGTTACATGTCCCACAGCAACCTTCCACCAGCTCAGGGGGCTGCAGGGTCTGATGACTTGGCCTACAAAACTAAATTGTTTCACAACAGTATAACATGGAAGCTTAGGCAAAATACTTAACTAGTTGGTGTCAGAATTTGAATCACTTTTAGCCTGGTTTTACATGAATTCTTGTTTTACTCTTTAAGGAAAAACTGTGAGATAAAAGACCTTATCCTTAAGCTATAATTCATACACTTTAAAAACACTTTTACAAGTAGTTTAGGTTAATCTGAGCAGCTGTTAAAGGTTAAGACATTAAACTGTATAAATTCCTGAGGGGACACTTGGATTCTACAAATGCTTAACATGACCTTTTTTTTTTTTCTTCTCTTAAAAGTGTATTTACCCTTTTAAGGAAAAAAAAAAAGATTACCAAGCAAGCATGAACTTGCTTACTTTGTGGACAGAAACCAGGGTAAAAATATATGTGAAGGAGCACAGGATTGAAAACGGGATATATATACAGATCTTTGAAATTACTCTTACAAACTAACCACAGTTTATGTCTTCTGTCTTATTAATGTATAAAAAATATCTGCTGAAATTAAGTAATGATTAACTGAAAAAACTGCATTGCACACACAGAGAAGTGCACAAAGGTCTAGTTTTTCTGACTTTAGAAACAGCCTGGTTGGTTATGAAAATATTAATAGGGCTACTTTAGACTGAAGCTTATGAAACTGGGACTACTTTATAGTCAAAATTATCAAAGAAGAGATGCAGAATGTCATCTTTATTTAAAGAGGAACAGGAGCAGCTCATTCAGAGGCCAGTTTCTTGACTATTACTAGAGAATCTCCTTGGTGAAATAAGTTATGTTTGGCAATCAGATATTTCTCTTTCAAATAGGACAGTGTTTTGAACTGTCTAGAAGAGAATAATAACAAAACATCACACTGTTAAGCTACACTGGAAAGTTGTGAAGATACAATACGGGAAATAGAAGAGCAGACTCTATCATATGTGAAGAAACTGCACTCACCATATAATTATCTGGTATTTAAAAGAATTTTCATTTCATAATACAAGTTCTGTAATGCACAGGCTCAGAACTCTAAGATATTTTTATAGAAAAAAATCACCAACTTCATTTTTTTCTAGTTATTTGCCACTCAAATAAATGTAAAGCAAATTCTGAAAATCCTTAATTTTATGAGTCTAGCCAGGTATGTGAAGAATAAGCCTTGAGACAGAATTCCAGAAGTAGACCCTGATCACACTTCCAGATGTTTAACTGAACAGTTTCTAAAAATAAAAATATTACAGTATTCCTTAAAGCACTAGTTATTTCTGTCACCATCCATGTGTTAATGGCACCATATCAGACACATGCCAGTGAATCTTAATTCCACAACACACAACATGGATTACAAAACATAGGTTTTATTACCCAAGATGGGCCCATGTATACTTACTAGATAGATTAAATTATAAAAGAGACATGTAAAAAATAAGCTTTAAGCTCCAACCCTATTCCCCTCAAGGTCATTTAGTGACTTGAGGGAAGAATAAAATTGTCACGGCCATTAGAGGTAAACAGACATGACAGTGAGAAGGTACTGTGCTTCAAGGAGACATACTGCACTTTACTCGCCTCTCACAGTTCATACCAGTGAAATAATGACCAAACCAACACTAAATCAAGTGAAAAAGTAACAGTAAAAATATGAAGTACGAGGGGGAAACATTTATAGTGAGTTTTCTGGTGTGAAGGGAAATAACTTCAACATTTATTTTGCATAAGGCACAACAAGGAGGAGCATAAGTCAGAAGTTTTTCTTTCCCCTCCACACAGCTGGACATGCAGTTTAGTTTCCAGCTGCAGAGAGAAGGTGAATTGTGCTGTTCTCACTGACCCTTCCTTCTCAGTCATAATAGCCAAATCTAAACTAAAAGAACAGTTTCAGCCAAGAGTGACCTTTTCCCTTGAAACAAGAGCCACAAACCAGTTTGAAACACTCACAGTCTGGTTGCTTGGTGATCCCTGTTTAAGCCCAGTCATGCTGTGGAAAGCAGTGAGCTCTTGCAGCAGGAGGAGGTAGGCTTCACTCTTTGACCAGCTGCTCACAGGGGAAAGAGGACATGCTGCTGTCAGGGGCAGAACTCGCGGTGATGGCGCCAACAGCTGCATGGCCACCCCCACTGAGGAGCTAAATTTCAAGGTGAGAGAGAGAAAGAGAGAGAAAGAGAGAGAAAAAAAGCTCCTGAAGTCTGACTTCTTCTCTGACCCCAATGCTGGATGAAATCATCTTATTCCTATGGAGAGATGTGAAGCTCCAGCAGTTTTCCCACACACTGGCAGGTCTGTGCCTCCTGAAATCCAATCTACCTATTCATATCAATAAAGTGGTCACCCTCCCTACAGAGCAGCATTTAGGGGCCACTAAGATCAGCACAGATAATGTGCACACTCTTTAACCACTAGTGGTATACTCAGGAATTCAACAGTGCCAACAGCCGTCCTAAATTAACAGTTCTCTTTCATTTTTCTATCTATATTCCTTCCTTACCCAACTACAAATCAAGTACTTAACCTAGATGAATGGAAGTGCCATGTAAATTATAGAATAGCTGAAGGTAATTATGTTTTCTACTGCTTCTTACACAAGGTGATGGAAAGAGACAAGAAGGGCAGGAAAAATACTCTGTACCACTGTTATTGTAATTGATTCTCACATGTACAATTCTTTAGAGAAAACAGAGCCATATTTGTGGTTTAAATGATCCATTGCATTCACGAGACAAGAGCTGAAACTAAATGTCTGGGTGGTGTTTGACTTTTTAGAAAAAAGCAAGGCTATAAGTATGTAAAATATGGAAAATAAAATTTAATTGTTAATAACTATTTGCATTTTGGTAAGTGTCCCACAGCCAGAAATCCCACAGCAGTTTTAAGGCAAGTGTCTTTTTTTTTTCTTCAAAGTCTCCTTTCAGTCTCATTGAATCATAACTTATTATTTTAACCATTTATCTAGATTATACTAAGAATCTCTTAGTAATGCTTAGTGGCTGAAACAAACTGCTGGTAAAATGGAGGTCAAATGGAGCTCTTCTGAACCTTCATTCTGTATGTGTGATGTCTCTTTATTGCAGTCATTTGTCATTTTTTACCTTTCAGACTGTGTTAGAGGATAATTATATGGTAGTTAAATTGCCAGAAATTAATACATTTCCCCTTCCAAGAAAGGTTCTTTTCTATTTTGAATCCACTATACTCTGTAAAACACAAGCTTCTATGTGACAAATTGGATACTGTGAAGTAGTATATGAAATAAAAGTGATTAACACCATGAACAAAGGCTGAATTCATTTTCAGACAGATGTAGAAACATTTCATATATTAGATGTTAAAAACTGTGGGATTCTCATATTGACTAATTTGAATGCCTATGCAGTTTTACTTTGTATTCTAAATTTTAGTAATTAAAATATTCTTGAAATAGTCTTCTTAATATTAATTGAGCATTTCTCATGACACAACAAGCAAAATGATTACTGCTACTGAGTTTCTATTTCATTCTTCAGATCCAGCAGTCTCTAACATAAAGATTTCTGTGCAGCAGACAAAATGCACAATAATTTCTAAACCACAGAGTTCTGTTTGTGTACCAGAAAGAAGATGAAAAAAATTAATTAAAAAAAATATGGTAATGAATTTTGATCTTACTTTCAGTAGCTAAATTCTAAGTCACTAACTATCATTGAAATGACTGCTAATTCTGATTTTTAAATACTTCCTCTTACACAATACTCCAGTGTTGGCATAATACAACACACACAATGTTCTTTAGCTTGAAGGCAAATTATCTCATTACCAATTCTAATCGCATTGGTAAAAAGTTTTGATTCCTGATTCTGGAGACAAAATTAGTTTCTTCTTCTTTTGAAAAAAATCCATGCATTTTATAAGACCAGTTTCTAGGAGAATAATGCAAAGACAACATATTTTCAAGGACTTCTGGTGTGATACCTAAGGAATGGAATCTCAATGAGGTTATGTAGAAAATATTAATATTTTAATACTGAAAAACAATGACCATTTAGAGAAGGTAATTCAGAGGGAGGAAAGTTTGAGTGCATCATGGTTGCTCACTGTAGTAAGAGTTCAACATTTCAGCATCCACATCATACATGGGTGGAACTGGAAGAACTAGAAAATCTTTCCATTATTATGCAATAGAAAAATGACGGAAATTGTTTCCACTCAAACAGAAAAGGTCTAAATGCAATCTTATTAATATATTAGTAGATTGTACGTAAATGTAGGGAAGTGTACTGAATATCTGTACTAGTCTTGATTCTTTCCTTTAGATTTTATAGCCCTAGGCATAAATAATTCCAGTTTTAGTTACTAAACTATCTAATATATTCACTTAAATATTTTAAGAATTACTCTACAACAAAACCCAGAAATGCACTATAAAAAGAATTAGAGGAAAATCCAAGGGCATCCCCTTTCTACTTTTAACTGTACACCTGTTAAGAAAAATCAATCAGTGGTCATAGAGAAGATGTAAAGATTTCAGTTTCTCTAGAAAACCTTATGAAGTTGTTTGCTTTTTTTTTTTTTTTCCTTCCATTCTTACGTAGCAATATCAGTTAGAAAAATAGGAGGTAGGGTAGAGGATAAGGGTGTGAAAATGCCTAGCAATTTAGAAGATTTATCTATAAACTGAATCAATAAACTAGACTCTGAAGTAAACCCTTAGAGAACAATGAAAATCAACAATGGAATACTGTGCAAATGTGAGGAAAATAACAGTAAAAGGAGGACCATGACAGTACCAGTAGTAGGAGTTCAGTTCTGGGAGACCTAGGTTTGTTTCAATTCTTATCAAAGCCCTGATATTTGAAATTCTAAGGGAAAATGTAAATTTCCCCCATTGCAAACTGCACTCACTGGACTGAATTTTATTTGCTTTATTGAAAATCTTATTCTGAAAAAATTACTAAGGGTATTAGAAGGACTTCTGGTTTATTAACATACCATTTTGAAGGAGAATTCCACATGCTTCTGCAAGGAAAACCTTCACAGAATTACAAAGCACTCTGTCAGAAAAATTGGCACTGTCCATTGCTATGCACAAAAAGGAGATCTGAAATATGAAGTAACAAAGGGATAGACTTGACTTTCCAGCTGAAAATTGGCACCTATTAAAGAAATAGTCCAGATTGTCAGAATCAACTGGGAAAACAGAAGGCTGACAAAGCCTCATAATTCTTTCTTTGTTTTCTAGTAATGCAATGAAATGCTTCACTAAACACCTATATTAATCTTTGTACATTTGCTAAAGATTTTTTTAGAACGTTTAGTGGAATGAAGAATATCAGACTAAAGAAATGCTGATTTCTAGCAAGCTATTTATGAGTAAGTCCTTAAAAAATAGATATTTATAAACTCTTCTTTAAAATTACTGGTATTTCAAAGTTGAAGACCTCATTACACTGTGGTGTGTATATATATATACGCAATTATGATTGTATATACAGAATCATACTTATCTAGTTTGTAAATTGTTCTTGATTTGTATACTATTTTTTCTCATTTTTTCAGTTATAAATGAACCAATGAGGAGGAGCTAAAGGTAACCCCTAGGAAGAATTCAATAGATGGTCTTCTGCTTCATTTCTACATTTTAGTTCTTGTGATGAGGAAAAAGTCCAATTTTATGGGATCTTGCTTCCTAATAAGCAGTTTGGTAACCTTGCAGGAAAAGTTCATTCTTCTCTATGTAGTTGAAGGTAGTAGATATTACTTTGTTTTTCAAGTTAATAAAATGTCCTAAGGCTGATTCATGTTTTGTGATTTGTGGTAATTTTTTTGTACTCCAGTTCATGATGGACTTGTTTATGCTATGCACTTCCATTTCCCAGACTCCTCCACAATGTCTATCAGAATTTTTGCTTCTGTAAAGATAGTTGTTTTGCTTACACAACTGTTTTTGCTGTGAATTCTGTCCATGTCTTAAAATGAACTATTCCATTTTGTTATTTGTGACTGCCCATCAGTATAAGAAGAACATTGAGGCACTGGAGCATTCCAGAAAAGGGCAATGAATCTGGTGAAGGGGCTACAGAGTAAGCCTTATGTGGAGTGGCTCAGGGAGCTGTGGTTGTTTAGCCAGGAAAAAAGGAGATTAGGGGAGACTTTATCACTCTCTATAACCACCTGAAAGAAGGTTGTAAGGAGCTGGCAATCAGTCTCTTCTTCCAAGTAAAGAGCAATAGGACAAGAGAAATTACTTCAGCTCATGGTAGTGGAGATTTAGACTGGATATTAGGAAAAAGTTCTCTTTGGAAAGGGTTATCCAAGCATTAGCACAGGTTACCCAGGGAAATGGTTGAGTCACCATGCCTAGAGGTATTTAAAAGACATGCAGATGTGCCACATAAGGATATGGTTTAGGCATGGACTTGGTGGTGTAACGTTCATGGTTGGACTTGCTGATCTTGAAGGTCTTTTCCAACCTAAATAATTCTATGATTCTAAAACTATAGGAAATTAAGGTATGCATATGTGCATTTATGTATATTTTCATTGACAAATATTTTTTCTAAAATGATGATGAATTATGGATTTTGTAGTGGCAAAATTGCAAAATTAATTAAGCAATCTTTCTTTTTTTCTTACTCTTAAAAAAAAAATCAAAAAACGAATACACCACATATCTTTTATTTTACCTTTAGAAATAGTCTAGACAGGAGCTGTATCTCAAACAAAATGCTGCAATTTTCTTCTGTGTCCAAAGTTTGCTTCTTTTATCTCAAAAAAACTATAGCATAAAGGACATTTTTACTCAATAGGTTTTGCAAAGATAAGCCTTTTCAATTGCTAGCAATGCCCCCTTTTGACATAGATCAATTCTTCCTTCTAAAGGTGAAGAAACTGCACCACTGCAGCAATTCTCCCTAAAGCCAGATTTTTATGGCTTCACATGGCAGACCACTTCCATTTTCACTGAGCAAAATAGAGCAAATGAAAACTTCCACTTGCCCAAAATGCCCCATCTCTAACCCCTCCTCTTGGAACAGCCCAAGCTCTGAATCAGTTCCCAGCAGACTGAGGAAGCTGAAGTAGCGGACTATGAACAAAAATATCTAAGCAGAAAGACTTGGGAATTAAACCTCCTGGTATTTTTTGGCTGCTTTAAGCACAGTAAGTGCTCATTACTGAACAGTTTAAGGTTGTCTCTCTTTCAAAAATGTGCATGTACCTTGCTAAATGAAAATATAAAGGCAGCAATTGGTAATGTAGGCAAGGAAAAACAACTACGTGTGAGAATGGAAGTAAAGATCAGTTTCAGGACCCCCTGAGGAACCTGAATGTATGTAAGTCTATGGGACCCAATAAGATACATCTCAGAGTCCTGAGGGAACTGCCTGGCATAATTGTCAAGCCACTCTCCATGATAATTAAAAAGTCATGTCTGTCACGTGAAAATGTAATGAAAAGACATTCCAGTCCCCTGGTATCAACACAGGCTGGGGGTTGAACAGCTGGAGAGCAGCCCTGCCCAGAAGGACTTGGGGGTGTTGGTGGGTGAGAGGCTGGACATGACCCAGCAATGGACACTCACAGCCCAGAAAGCCAAACTGCATCCAGAGTGTGTCCTGGGCTGCATCCAAAGCAGAGTGGGCAGCAGGGCAAGGGAGGGGATTCTGTCCCTCTGCTCTGCTCTGGTGAGACCCCACCTGCAATGCTGCAGCTCTGGGATCCCCCAGCAGAGGAAGGACATGGACCTGTTTGGGTGAGTCCAGAGGAGGGTCACCAAGATGGGGAGAGGGATGGAGCACCTCTACTGTGAAGAAAGGCTGAGAGCATTTTGTTTGTCTAGCCTAAAAAAGAAAAGGGTTTGGGAAGACCAAATTGCAGCCTTCCAGTACCTGAAGGGAACTTCCAAGAAAGACAAAGAGGGAGTTTTTACAGGAGCATGTTTTACAGGACAAGGGGAAGTGGTTTCAAACTGAAAGTAGGTTTAGATCAGATATTAAGAAAAAATTCCTTACTGTGAGAGTGGTGAAACACTGGAGCAGGTTGCCCAGAGAAGTTATGATTGCCGCACCACAGGAGTGCTCAAAGTCAGACTGGATGTAGTTCTGAGCAACCTTGTCTAGTGAAAGTTGTTCCTGCTTAGAGTGCAGGGGTTGTAATGATGATCTGCAACGTTCCTCCTAACCCAAACCATTCTGTGAGAATACAAAGGTCAGAACTTTCAAAGAGTCTACAAGGTTAAATAATTAATTCAAAGTTCTCCAGAGTTTTGCTCTGGTTGCACCCAATATTCAATTCTGATTAAATTACATTATCATGAAAATGCTGCTCTACCGTACAGGGACAGAATTATTTACCATTGAAACAATTGTAAATTTTACTGAACCTGGATATTTCATTATGCTGTTCACTTCTGTTAACATTTGCTGTGGATGACTTTATACATATATATTTACAGTAGATATCTGACAGCTTTAGTCCCAATGATATTGAGAAAATTAAGAAGGAAAGTTTTATTAAAAAAAAAAAAAAGCAAAGCAAAAGAGAAACTATGTTTCTGTTATGTAGGTCACATTTTGACCCAAGAAATCTTTCATAAGGTCATCTGGGATTTTTTGTCCTCTCCTTCAAAATGTAGATGGCAAATCTTGGCCATGACTGAATTGCAGTCAACTGTAAGTTTCTGTTCATATTTTATCTTTGGATTGGATATTTTGTTTTATTCAGAGTAACTTATATCAGACATTTTTGACAGAATCTTGCAGGTTAGTTAAAATTTAATCCTATAAATCACACAAATATATCACTTCTGTAACTCTGTTTATCAGGGGATTTATCTGTCAACCTTGGTGCTATTAGATTCTGTTTTTTAGTCCAATGAAGGAAGAAGAATCATAAAGAGTATTCTAAATGGCATTGGTTTAGTTTTTTTATCATAAGGATCAACTCATTCATTAACTTGTTAGCTAATTAAAATGTTTTGTCTACTTTCCTAAAGCAATAGATACTTCAACTAACACCTAAGTGTGAAATTCTGGGGAAAAATCCTCATCCCTGAAGTGAAAATATCTGCTTTTGTCTGCAGATGTGTCATTGTACTCTCTTATGCTCCCATAACTACGTGAGCATAGCCATTTTAAGTAACTAAATATTAAAGTCTATTCAATTTATAGGACAGATTATTAGCTCTTATCTCATAGTTGTGATGTAGCATCATTAGGTCAGTCACTGCATATCCAAGTTACTTAAAATAATGTACTGTTGGCTTCTTTTGCTGTGGAGAATACAGAAAGGTTGAGGTTTGCTTGCTTTTTGGATAAAATACTCAACGTTGCATTACACTAAAGAACACTCACTGCTCAATTTTTAAAAAAAATGTAAAACAGAATAGAGAAGAAAAATATAAGAGCAGATAAAGGTGAAATAATATATTGATAGATATACCTTTAACAAATTAGCAAATTGTGTAGACTTTTATGCTCTCTGTCTCTGCTGTATTTGCAGTGTAGAACAATACATGTTATGTTCAGGTGACAGAAAACTTATGCTACCTTTGCAAATTAGTCAATCAATTAAAAATTTCAAATCTCACTGCTCTTCATCAGGCTGTTTTATGGAAATCAGAATTTTCTCTTGCTGATTTCAATTAACTTTGGTTTCCAATTAAGAGAGACAAATTTTAATACAGTGTAAAGTAATGTTTTAATAGAAAGTCACATTATCTATTTTGATACTATTTCAACATGGAGTTAAGACATTTTATGAAAAATGTCAATTTAAAATATGAGATAATTCTTATTAAAATAGCTAAGTATTTAAGTTCAAATTTCCATTGAGAAACACAAGATGATCAGCAATTTTTCCAAATAAAAATTAAAAGCAAGTTTAGATTACCAAAATACCCCATGTCATATTGGTTTTTTTCCATGCCTCCAACCCTGTTTTTCAGTTGTGCTGAATCTATTCATTAAATGCATTTCTTTAACACATCCTCATTTGTAAGACATCCCCAACTAAGCTACAAATTGAGGTATGTCCAGAATTTCAGAGACAAAGCAGTAACTATAGCTCAGTGGGTTACTGCTTTATGAGAGTGCCTTCTTTTCCATTCATGTGGAATATTCCAAGCAAGAACAGATATGTGTTAACAGAGACCACAGTGCAATATTTTAGGATGCTATAAGAGCTCTTGATTTTAAGGATCTTTTTAGATATATGAGTGTGTGTATGTGTATTTATAAATCCATCCTTTTTAAAAAACGGTGCAATGGAGTTCCTAAAGTCACCACAACTTGTAATATCTGGGCAGAGAAGCATAAGATAAAAATATTTGTATGGAAATATAAACAGGTGTTGGAAAATATTCAGTGGACATGTAAATGACGTGTTATTTTTCCTGGAAAGAATGAAAGGGAGCATGGCCCTGCCTCACAGGAAAGGTTAAGCCATCAACATTTAATGAGAGAATAGACAGGAAACCCAACAGCATCTTCCTTCAGTAAAGTTGACTTTTTTAAAAAAAGAAATAATTGTAATGGTAGTTGAGGTTTCATACTGTTAGAAACTGGAATTATTCTTGGTGTAATTTTATTTTAAAAGACATGATTTTCACCAGGCAAATAATTTAAACTAGAAAGTTAAGTATTGTTTTCCAGGTAATTTAAGAATAGTCAAGGTATCAAAAACCTATTTTAAAGTAACAATGGATGAAGACAGCAAGCATAGCATCACTTTCCTTTATCTAGCTATGTGTCTGACATCTTTTACCCAGAACATATATTCTTTAAAAAGAACCATCTCAGTCAAATATCATGACTTTTGCTTTTGTTACTTAGTGTTTGTGTTTCTCACTTTATTAGATGACCTACAAAAAATTAGTCCAGAAATAAAACCATAGCATTATTACATGCTTTTGATAACTAACTAATAAAATAAAAAAATATCAGTTATTATTCACAGTACAACACAAACGAGTTGCAACTCAAGAACTTTTTGCCTGAAAATTCACTAGAACTATGAGAACAGGGTTTAAAACTAATAAATAGTATTTTTCTTAGTAGTGTTGAGTACAATTCATTCAAAGAACTACTTATTACAGCTTCTGTTCCATACAAAATAGAACTGCTTTCTTAGGAAGAAAATCTCTTACAGCTATTTATTTGGGGGGAGGAAGTCACAGGTTTTGTTTGGCTTTGGGAGAGAGGTTGAGAGAGAGGATGGAATCAGACTCAGTAGATAAAGTGCAACAGTGAAGTTTTCTTGAAGGAAAGTGGGAGGTAAAGTTTTGCAGTGAATAATCGCAGTTGCCTTCCACCTCTGGGAACCTATACTCGAACAAGGTCAAACAGAAAATTAATTCTGTGATCTCTTCACAGTCCCACTCCACAGTTAGAAAAAGCCATGATCAAAACAGCAGGAGGCTTACCTTAAAAGCTGAGCTGCAAACACAAAGTTTTCACTCATATGCTTCAGCCTCTGGCATCCTATGAGTCCTCACCACAGTGCTTAATGTGAGATTATTGACCTGTGTAAGGTGAAGCAAACCCATCTTTAAAGAATTTATTTTGGCCTATACAGTTAATGTCTTATCAGGACCAGTCTTTCTCATCCCTTGGTTTCAGAAGGATTAATGGAAAATACAGTCAATTACAATTGCCACACCCTATGATCACAAAGAAACTACATAACTTTGGTTATACACTCTTAAATTAAAGGAAGCGCTAGCACTTGAGAATTACAAGACAAATTTTGCATCACTCATACAGGTTTTGCAATGGGTTTGGTGAAAATAATAATAGAAATCAGGGCAACATGAGTTAACAAAATTAAAGAAAACACTGTGTCTAAGTGATATTTAGGTGGAATTTTGTGACCTCTCTTTGGACCTGACAGAAGAAAGTCAGAGCCCAGAGCATGCTGGCTTTATCTCATTGCCTATCACCATCTTCAATGATATTATATGGTCTGACAAAAGAGATTAGATATTAAATTGCTGAATCATATTGCTCTGAATACACTTTTTCTTCCTTATATTTTTATTCTTCCATAGCTACAACAATATTTCCTTTAGAACACAATTCCAATGCATTTTGTATTCTCTCATTTTCTGGAACGTTTATCATCTAGAGTAATTCATAATAATTTCAGTATGGTTTTCAGATTTTAAGGCCTCCATTTACTGGCCACATTTTAAAAAATGGTATTGAATATGCAAAATAAAAAGCTATTTGCAAAATTAAGCAACAAAAAAGTTTCACTGTGACATATCACTATCACCTCCTGCCTATTTAAATGCTTCAGTAAATTCAATTCCATTGTAATTGAGCAACATTCCAACAATTTTAAATAGAAAAAAGATGTATTATTATCTCTCCTTTTGCTAAACGTTGAGGAGAAATAGCTTGATTGGATGGAGGTGGAATGGTGGAATGTAGGTGTTCTGTGTGGGTGGATGTGTCCCATGTGTGAGAAATAACTACAGAGGAAAAAAATATTTTAGTTTAGTTTTTATAATGATGTAATTTGAAATCACTTTCTGGTGTTAAAGCTTCTGAAAACAGTATTTCCAATGCCTGTATGACCCCCGATATTAATCAACAGACAAGTGCTTAGAAACAGATTTTTTTAAAAATAATATTTTTCAAAATCTTATTCCATAAATAATTTAGATTTTTATATCACTGAGTAGCAAGCCACACATAATAATGTTACTTACCAACTTTTAGAAACAATGTGTTGAAATATTTAGTATATTCTGCTGTAAATAATGCAATTCATAAAACAAATACTGTTGCCTTACTGGAAGGTCTAGCATTTGTTACTCTAAGTTCTACTTATTAAAAATTCTCAATCATGGTAGGAAATCATTAGTTCTTACTGTTCTAATATTTTTCTTGCCATTTAATTTTTTTGTTAGCAGTCTCTATAACCAAATTGAACTGTCCAGTAGAAAATCTGCAATTGAGAGCATCAGCAAAACCTTTCTAATGGTCTTTCTAACCCTGTTATCCTCTCTCCAAGAACAGCTAAGGGTTCATGCCTAGGGAAAAAGTAAAAAAAAAAGTAATGCTTCACTCACTACTTATTCTCAGCTTTTGACAAGAGTTTTCTTGAACACAGCTGTAGTTTTAGAACCCTCAAGATATTCTTTAGGAGTGAGTTAAGTGAATTTAAGAGCTACTCTCCATATCTTCCCCTGTTGACTGCATGCTAGTGAATAGTGAACAGCATGTAACCTTGATAGTCTGCTCTCCTATGAGATTAAATGCCAATGTGTTTCAAAAGACTTTCTGTCTCCTCCAAATTATGTTGAATTTTAGTCTACTGGTTCTGATCAATACTCACAACCTTTCCAGTTAAAATGTCAACCAGACTTCATGAAATACTCAGAAGTAAAGCATAAGTTGTTTTATCTGTATGCCTTTAAAAAAAATCCAAACCTTATTCAGTGTATCAAAACATGACAAAAAGGATAGGATATTTTCATCACAAAAGTGTTTCATTTGAAATTCGAGCCTATTATCTTCAGGGTTGACTTAGCACCTTCTTCAATTTACATGGATCTAAAAGATGGCTTTGGTGAAATTCAAATTATCATCTGACCAGAAAATAATTCAGGCATTTGGCCTGAATGATCTCTAAAACATAGGAGGGGTCTGCTTCCCTTTGAACTTGTATTGTATTGCACAAGAGCACTTAATACAGTTTTCCTGTGAAAACAGGAAACAGCAAACATCCCAAACTTTCTGACAGCTGCTCTCTCCCTAGGAAAAACAAGCGATACACTGATGTCATAGTTTTGGCTAAGGACAGGGTTAATTTTTTGCAGTAGCTGTGAGAGGGCAGAGCCTGGAGCTGCGTGGATGTGGCCAATACATTGTGTCATTTGTCACCATCTTACATCATGGTCATCAAAGAATGATCTTGGTTTCCCTGGTCATGGGAAAACATGGTGGATGTAGGGTCCATCCATTCATTGTTCATCATCTCAGCTTGGAGAGCATTTTGAGTGTAAATCGCCCTTTCTTTTGCACACAGCTGTTATTAGCATTATTTCTGTTACCATTCTTTTACTTACAGCATTGTTGTTTTTAGTAAATTGTTCTTCTCTCAACCCGTAATCTCTGGATTTTATGTCTTCCTGTGAAGGGGGGAGAGAAGCACGCAGGTGGCATCTGTTTTGGGAGGGTCTTGGTGAGGTGAGGCACTAAACTGGGGCATGTTGTTTCCAAACCTCAACACTACTGTTAAGAGCAAGAGGGAAGCTTGCCACTAAAGAGCTGTAAAGGACCCTTGAGTTGTAAATTACATTTGTTTTGTTTTGTTTTGTTTTGTTTTTAAATTCCCTCTGCTAAATTTTCCAGGGACAAGAGATTTGGGATCAAGGAGCCCCAGTTAACAGCTGTTACCCATATCATCTCACTTGAAGTGAGATTTCCTTCTGTACTGACAAAGAATTCATTAAGGTTCACAGAGATTCTGACAGTTCTGAACAACATGGACCCATTCATATTTGTTACCTCTCCTGAGTCAGGCTTTGAAGACAAAAATAAAAGTTTGAAATGCCCACTCTGTAAGTCTTTGTTCCCTACTTCTTTGTTGTTATGGCAATTTGGTATTATCACAATTCTCTCTTTATTGGTAAGGTTTATTTGGACTCTGCAGATAAATATTAAAATGTTACATCCTCTACATTCACCATAAAGCCTCTACTAAAGTAATTAAAAGAGAGAATTTTTTCCATTTTGTTTCGTTTTTTGTTTGCCTTTTTGTGTGTTTTTTTTTTTTTCATAATTTCCCCCATTAAAAACCATAATTTACTTTCAAAAGAATCATGAAATATGCAATGGCAACTAATAAAAACGAACCATGTGTTGGAAAGGAATGGAATAATAGTCACTTAAAAAGAAAGAATAATATGTCTAAATTAAAATGCTGGTCAACAGAACACAAAGCTGACATTTACAAAGGTTATGTTTGACTGTAATAAAATAAATGGCAGCTCTTTGTGTACACAGTTGTCAATTAGCTTTGCATATGTGTCTCTTGGATACATTTATTTTTGCCAATGATTCCTTATTCAAGATACAAATATCTATTATTAATGTTCAGTAAATACTCCTGACTGAGGGAAATAACTAAGAATAATAGTTGCCTCTTTTTATTAGCATGTTCTTTTCACAGGAATGTCACTAAAATGAAACAATAATGTAACCTCTAAAATCAACAGATTTTTTTTTTTGGAAATAGAAGAATTAAATACAGTAGAAATAGAAGAGTTAAAAGAAAGTTCCCTCTTACTCTAGATTCAGGTGAGATGAAAATTATTCTTTTTCAGTTAAATTAAAGCAAGTATATCTGTTATTTATGTACTTTAAACTTCTCATCTATAACAGAGCTTCTAATGCAGACATGATGTATCTTAGATAATAATTTTTAGTAACTGAAGGCAAAAATAATTTGCAAAAACATTCTTATTTATTTCAATGGAATTTTGTGGCACCCCTAGAAGCCCAAATTTTGTGAGCCCAAATTTATCTATAATGAAAATTTTATTTCCTTTTTTTGGCCTTTAACAGGAAAAGAAGCTCTCCAGGTGAAACTCAGAAGGGCTAGAGTGTATTCCTCTGGCATCGGCATGGAGTGGCACTCTGCCTCAAGAGGAAATGCAAAAGAAGCTGGCTGCATCACTCATTAAGCCTGAGCTTTGCTGGATGCTACACAAACCTCTGGGTGGCACACAAAGGAGCTCATTGCCAGAATCACATCTCAGTGTCAATTTAAGTCAGATTCTTTCCATGATTTTGCAGCAGGCAGTAAAACCCCGTACTTTCTCTCCTAAAGGGAAGTATGTATAGAAATGCATTGATGGCTTTTCTCAAGACAGAGAATTATTCAGTAGCCTGATGTCCATGACACCAGAAAGGGCAGCTAAGGGTATTCTGGTTCTAGTCTTTACTCAGAATAATTTGTAAAGTTTATATTTAAGCAGTCATTGCACAAAATGAACAAACAATCCTGGCACAATGGATTTGAAACTATGTGTGGTGGGTTGACTCCTGCCAGTACCTAAACCCCTGCCCAGTCTCTTGCTCACTCACTTCTTCCATTAGTCAAGGCAAAAATAGAAGTAAGGCAAGAAAATTTCAAGTCAAAATAATGAAAGCTTAATAAAGAAATCAAAAGATGCTTGCAGAAGCAAAACACTCCCCACTGGCAGGGGATGTGCAGCCACTTCTTGGGAAATCAAGTCCTCAGCATGCATAATAGTTGCTTGGTAAGACCACTGTCATAATCACAGACATCCTTTGCTTCCTCCTCCTCTCCTTGAGCTTTTACTGATAAACATGACATCATATGGTATGGAATATCCTTTTGGTCAATTTGTTAGCTGTCCAGTTGTTTGTGTCCCCTCTCAACCTATTGCTCACCCAGACCCTAACTCCAGCAGGGGAAAGTCTTGATGCTGTGCAAATTCTGTGATGGCCAAAACACTGGTGTCTGATCAACACCCCAATTATATGTCTACATGAGGAGTATCTGTTTCCCAGACAGTTCCACTACAAAATGTAAAATGGGATTGTTCTGAATACTTTGAAATGAGAGGTTTCAGTCCCTATCCATGGGAATATTTCTGGATCCTGCATATACAGAGATACTGAACCTCAAAAAGTGGGTATACCTTCAGACCCATTCTACATTTCCATGTTTCCTGCTGGTAAGCCCAAGCCAGCTTTTGTAGTGGATACAGACCTATAGATAACTGTCAAATGAAAATCTCTCTTCAGGACTTAGCAGAATTTCTAGTGAAGTCAATGGCAACTTCTTCCTTTCATGCCATTGCAATTACTGCTGCCTTTTTTTTT